>SJYX01013278.1:44597-58323 GCA_006410675.1 Oreotragus oreotragus | reverse complement strand
TTTTTTTTTTTTTTTTCCCTACACTTTAATTGGGCTGTATGTCTTTCTGGCATTGAGTTGTATGAGCTGCTTGTATATTTTGTAAATTAATCCTTTGTCAGTTGTTTCATTTGCTGTTATTTTCTCCCATTGGAAATTTATGACCATCCTAAATAGCATATTAAAAATTAGAGACATTACTTTGCCCACAAAGGTCTGTCTAGTCAAGGCTATGGTTTTCCCAATGGTCATGTATGGATGTGAGAGTTGGACAGTCAAGAAAGCTGAGTGCCAAAGAATTGATGCTTTTGAAATGTGGTGTTGGAGAAGACTTTGAGAGTCCCTTGGACTGCAAGGAGATCCAACCAATCCATTCTAAAGGAGATCAGTCTTGGGTGTTCATTTGAAGGACTGATGCTAAAGCTGAAACTCCAATACTTTGGCCACCTGAAGTGAAGAGTTGACTCATTGTAAAAGATTCTGATGCTGGGAGGGATTGAGGGCAGGAGGGGAAGGGAACGACAGAGGGTGAGATGGCTGGATGGCATCACTGACTCAATGTACATGAGTTTAAGTAAACTCTGGTAGTTGATGATGGATATGGAGGCCTGGCATGCTGCAATTCATGGGGTTGCAAAGAGTCGGACACAACTGAGCAACTGAACTGAACTGAACCGATAGTTCCTTTGTGGTAAAAAGCTTTTAAGTTTAATCATGTCAAACTTGTTTACTTTTTTAAAATTTCTGTTACTCTGCGAGGTGGGTCATAGAGGATCTTGCTTTGATTTATGTCATTGAGTGTTCTGTTCCATGTTTTCCTCTAAGAGTTTTATAGTTTTTGGTCTTACATTTAGGTCTTTAATCCGTTTTAAGTTTATCTTTTTGTATGGTATTAGGAAGGTATTCCGGAGAAGGCGATGGCACGTCACTCCATTACTCTTGCCTGGAAAATCCTGTGGATGGAGGAGCCCGGTGGGCTGCAGTCCATGGGGAGTGTTCTGTTCCATGTTTTCCTCTAAGAGTTTTATAGTTTTTGGTCTTACATTTAGGTCTTTAATCCGTTTTAAGTTTATCTTTTTGTATGGTATTAGGAAGGTATTCCGGAGAAGGCGATGGCACGTCACTCCATTACTCTTGCCTGGAAAATCCTGTGGATGGAGGAGCCTGGTGGGCTGCAGTCCATGGGGTCACAAAGAGTCGGACACGGCTGAATGACTTCACTTTCTCTTTTCACTTTCATGCATTGGAGAAGGAAATGGCAACGCACTCCAGTATTTTTGCCTGGAGAATCCCAGGGATGGTGGAGCCTGGTGGGCTGCCATCTGTGGGGTCACACAGAGTCAGACACGACTGAATTGACTTAGCAGCAGCAGCAGCAGCAGCAGGAAGGTATTCATCCTTTTTCATGTAGATTTCCAGTTTTCCCATCATCATTTATTGAAGAGGCTGTCTTTGCCCTATTGTATATTCTTGCCTCTTTTGTCAAAAATAAGGTACTTATAGGTACATGGTTTATTTCTGGTCTTTCTATCTTGTTCCACTGGTCTGTATTTTTGTTTTTGTGCAAGTACTATACTGTCTTCATAACTGTAGCTTTGTAATGTAATCTGAATTCAGGAAGGTTGATTGCTCCATCTCCATTCTTACTTCTCAAGACTGCTTTGGCTACTTAGGGTGTTTTGTGTTTCAATATGAATTGTGAAGTCTTTTGTTCTAGTTCTGTGAAAAAATGCCATTGGTAATTTGATAGGGATTGCATTGAATCTCTAGGTTGCTTTTGATAGTTTAGTCATTTTCTCAGTATTAATTCTTCCTACCCAGGAACATGGAATATCTCTCCATCCGTTTAAGTCATCTTTGATTTCTTTCATCAGTGTCTTATAATTTTCTGTGTACAGTTCTTTTTTTCGCCTTAGGTACGTTTATTCCTAGATACTTAATTCTTTTTGTTGCGATGGTGAATGGATTTGATTCCTTAATTTCTCTTTCTGATTTGTCATTGTTAGTACATAGAAATGCAAGTGATTTCTGTGTATTGATTTTCTATCCTGCAACTTTGCTAAATTACTGATTAGCTCTGGTAATTTTCTGATACTGTCTTTAATGTTTTCTGTGTATAGTATCGTGTTAAGTGCAAACAGTGAGAGCTTAACGTTCTTTTCTGATCTGGATTTATTTGTTTCTTTTTCTTCTCTGATTGCTGTAGCTAGGATTCCAGAACTATGTTGAATAATACTGGGGAAAGTGGACACCCTTGTCTTGTTCCTTATCTTAGGGGGGATGCTTTCAGGTTTTCACCATTGAGAATAATGTTTTCTATAGGCTTATCATAGACAACCTTTACTATGTTAAGCTAGTTTCCTTCTATACCCATTTTTTTGAAGAGTTTTAATCATAAATGGGTGTTGAATTTTATCAAAGCTTTTTCTGCATCTATTGAGGTTATCATATGGTTTTTATCTTTCAGTTTGTTAATATGGTATATCACATTGATTGACTTGAATATATTGAAAAATTCTTGCATTCCTGGAATAAACTTAACTTGATCATGGTGTATGAACTTTTTCATGTGTTGCTGAATCCTGTTTGCAAAACTTTTGTTGAGGATTTTTTCAGCTATGTTGATCAGTGATATTGATCTGTAGTTTTCTTTTTTGTGTGTTATCTTTGTCTGGTTTTGGTATCAGCATGATGGTGGCCTCGTAGAATGAGTTTGGAAGTGTTCCTACTTCTGCAATTTTTTGAAAGAGTTTTAGAAGGATAGGCATTAGCTCTTCTCTAAATGCCTGACAGAATTCCCCTGTGAAGCCATCTGGTCATGGACTTTTGTTTTGGGGAGATTTTTTTTTTTATCACAGCTTCAATTTCAGTGCTTATAATTGGGTTGTTCATAACTTCTGTTTCTTCCTGGTTCAGTCTTGGAAGATTGAACTTTTCTAAAAATCTGTCCATTTCTTCTAGGTTATCCATTTTATTGTCACATAGTTGTTCATAATAGTATCTTATAATCTTTTGTATTTCTGCATTGTCTGTTGTAAACTCTCCTTTTTTCATTTCTACTTTTGCTGATTTGATTCCTCTCTCTTTTTCTTGATGAATCTGGCTAAAGTTGTGTCAATTTTGTTTATCTTCTCAAAGAACCAGCTTTTAGTTTTATTAATCTTTACTGTTGTTTCTTTCATTTCTTTTTCATTTATTTATTCTCAGATTTTTATGATTTCTTCCCTTCTAATAATTTTGTTTTTGCTTTTTGGGGGGTTGTTTTTCTTATTCTTTTTCCAGTTGTTTTAGGGGTAAAATTAGGTTGTCTATTTGATGTTTTTCTTATTTCTTGAGGTAGGATTGTACTGCTATAAATTTCCCTCTTAGGGATGCTTTTGCTGCATTCCCACAAGTTTTGAGTTGTCCTGTTTTCATTGTCATTTGTTTCTAGAAATTTTTTTATTTCTCTTTTGATTTCTTCAGTAACCTGTTGGTTATTTAGAAACATATTGTTGAATCTCCATGTGTTTGTCTTTCTTACAGTTTTTTCTTGTAATTTAAGTCTGGTCTCATAACATTGTGGTTGGAGAAGATGCTTGATATGATTTTAATTTTCTTATATTTACTGAGGTTTGTTTGTGACCAAAGAGTTGGTCTATCCTGGAGAATGTTCCCTGTGAACTTGAGAAGAAGGTGTATTCTGCATTTGGATGGAATGTCCTGAAGATGTCAATGAGATTCATCTCATCGAATGTATCATTTAAGACTTGTGTTTCCTTGTTAATTTTCTGTTTTGATGATCTGTCCATTGGTGTGAGTGGAGTGTTAAAAGTCTCCTACTGTTATTGTGTTACTGTCATTTCTCCTTTTATGTCTGTTAATGTTTGTCTTATGTATTGTGGTGCTCCTATGTTGGGTTCATAGATATTTACAATTGTTATGTCTTTCTCTTGGTTTGATCCCTTGATCATTATGTAGTGTCCTTCCTTATCTCTTGTAATCTTCATTTTAATTCTATTTTTGTCTTATGAGGATTGCTACTCCAGCTTTCTTTTGCTTCCCATTTGCATGAAATATATTTTCCCATCCTCTCACTTTCAGTCTATTTGTGTATTTAGGTCTGAAGTGAGTTTCTTGTAGACAGCATGTATAAAGGTCTTGTTTTTACATCCATTCAGTCAATCTTTGTCTTTTGATTGGAGCATTTATTCCATTTACATTTAAAGTAATTATTGGTATACATGTTCCTATTGCCATTTTCTTAATTGTTTTGGGGTTGATTTTATAGATCTTTTTTTCTTCTCTTGTATTTCTTGACTTTATAAGTCCCTTTAACATTTGTTATAAAGCTGGTTTGGTGGTGCTGAATTCTCTTAACTTCTGCTTGTCTGAAAATCTTTTCATTTCTCCATCAGCTTTTAATGAGATCCCTTGTGGGTACAGTGATCTTGGTTGTAGATTTTTCCCTTTCAGTACTTTAAATATATCTTGTCATTCCTTCTGTCCTGCAGAGATTCTGCTGAAAGATAAGCTGTTAAGCATTTGCAGTTTCCCTTGCATTTTATTTGTTGCTTCTCCCTTGTTGCTTTTAATATTTTTTCCTTGTGTTTAGTCTTTGTTAATTTCATTAGTATGTGTCTTGGCATGTTTCTCCTTGTGTTTAACCTGTATGACACTCTTTGTGCCTCTTGGACTTGATTGACTATTTCCTTTTCCATGTTGGGGAAATTTTCAACTACAATCTCTTCAAAAATTTTTTCAACCCTTTTATTTTCTTGTCTTCTTCTAGGACCCCTATTTTTCAAATTTTGGTACATTTTATATTGTCCTGGTGGTCTTGAGACTGTCCTCAGTTCTTTTCATTCTTTTTACTTTGTTTTGTTCTTCAGAAGTTATTTCCACCATTTTATCTTCCAGGTTACTGATTCATTCTTCTGCTTCAGATATTTTGCTATTGAAACCTTCTAGAATATTTTTAATTTCAGTAATTGTCTTGTTTATTTTTAATACTTCCAAGTCTTTGTAATTGATTCTTTCATTTTTCTCCATTTTTTTCAAGGTTTTTGATAATTACTATCATTATTCTGAATTATTTTTCAGGTGGTTTGCCTATTTCCTCGTCATTAATTTGGACTTCTGGGTTTTAGTTTTTTCCTTCATTTCTGTAGTATTTCTCTGCCTTTTCTTTCTTTCTTTCTTCTTCTTCTTTTTTTTTTTAATAGCTTATTGTATTTGAGGTCTCCTTTTTCTAGGCTTCTAGGTTGAATTCTTTCTTCCTTTTGGTTTCTGCCCTCCTAAATTTGGTCCAGTGGTTTGTGTAAGCTTCATATAGGGTGAGATTTGTGCTGAGTTTTTATTTGTTTGTTTGTTTTTCCTCTGATGGGCAAGGCTGAGTGAGGTGGTACTCCTGTCTGCTGATGATTGGGTTTGTATTTTGTTTTGGTTGTTTAGATGAGTTGTCCTGCACAGGGTGCTATTGCTGATTGGGTGATGCCAGCTCTTGTATTCAAGTGGGTTCCTTTGTGAACATTCTCACTATTTGATACTCCCTAGCATTAGTTCTCTGGTAGTCTAAGGTCTTGGTAGTCTAAGCTCCCACTTGGGGAGCTCCCACTCATGGCTTGATCTCTCCTCAGGAGCGAAGATTCCACAAGTGGTTTGTTATGTCATGTTGTGAGATTCAAACAAATATCCAAAAATGAGAAATCAAAGTTGAACCCTAGACAAATGGCAGTCACAAATAATAATTAAAATAATGGAATATATACATATACATATACATCCATGAGTAAAGTCAAAACAGTCCAACCAAAATAAAGTACAATAAATGGGGATTAATTTTTTTGAGCCTAAGCAATGACATATTGAAAACTTTTCAAGGAGTAGCAAAATAGTTTCTAGGAGATGTTCAAACTGTGATTCTGTCAAGATAGCTTATTTTTCTCCCTTGGTTCTTGTCTTGTAACAAAGATTTGACAGTTGCAAGTTTCATAACAACAGGCTATGCTGTGTATGTCTTCCATAATTTAGTCTGTTATAATCAGATGTATGTATGTATAGAATATTTATGAACCCTTAGTTGGCTCCTTCCTGCCTAAGGTTAATTTAGGAAACTCTTGTGGTTAGTTTGTATCCACTGTGTGCCTAGGGCACCTGTTCAGGAGTTGAAAAAGTCTCTATGGTTATTTTTGTAGCATATCTGTGAGCTCTCCTGGGCATGTGTGGTATGGAATTTAGAGAACATCTTGCATCCATTTTGGCTAGGCCATCCTTGTTGCTCATGCCTAACTTCCTCTGTAGCAATTTCATATTTTAGCATCAGCCTGTATTTAGGGTGTGTTTGCTTTTACAGTTTCTGATTCACTATAGTGTTCATCTCTAATGTATTTAAAAACTCAGTCAACTGTTAATTAATCCTTTGAAGGCTTCTCTACATTTAAAGGTTCCGAAATTT
The DNA here is from genome assembly GCA_006410675.1 of Oreotragus oreotragus. Classification (NCBI taxonomy): domain Eukaryota; kingdom Metazoa; phylum Chordata; class Mammalia; order Artiodactyla; family Bovidae; genus Oreotragus; species Oreotragus oreotragus. Next base: position 51,908 of record SJYX01013278.1, on the reverse strand, counting down.
CTTTTTTTTTTTTTTATTTTCTGTGTGTTTGAGGCTGTATAGTCACATCTGTTTCATTTAATTTTATGAAGTCATTTTGTGTTTTTAAAAGTAATAAGTACTTATTAAATAATTAAATTTAAACTCCAAAATAAACAAGAAAACAACAGTCATATTCCATAATTCAGAGAAACCAACTGTTGTTAACACGTTTGGCTTCTTTTAGTACTTTTATATGTATACCTTTATTTTTTAACATAATTGCAATGATAACATAAATCAAGTTTCACAGCTTCTAACGTTTATTTTGAGATTGATTCCCAGAAGATAGAGTTTAGCATTTAAATTTAGTTTTAAGAGTATTTATATATTTATTTTTGAATTTGGATCACAGTAGTGAGAACTAGGGAAAAGTTTGAATTAGAAAATGACATGATTATTTATATATGCTTAGAGATCCAGAAATGTGTGTGTTTGTGTGTGTGTATGTGCACGCGCAAGCACTAAAAAAAGTACTGCAGTTGGGGCTTTTCTCTGTTTTTATGACTATGTGGCAAGAGCAGCTTGGACCTAGGCAAAGCAAGGAAAGGCTTTGGCAGGTGTTCACCTCTGCCTTTTCAGTCCTCTTGGGAGAGATGCTTAGGAATAAGAGTGGTTAAAAAATGAAAGAAAATATCAGAGCAATTGAGTTTTAAGCTTAATTTCAGATTCAGGTTGGAGGAAAATTTTGTATGCTCTGAGAGACTGGAACATTTTTCCTTAGCAAATACTGTGTAAGTGATCAAAGTCTCTATTTTGCATGAGCTGCCAAAAAGACAGTGAAATTTTGTACTCTGCATGAGTAACTGTGGAACACTGTGACAAAAACACCTATATTCTAAGGATCCCCAGCCTTGACTTGATCTGTAGTGTCCTTAAGTCTGATATATTTGTAGTTTTGTTTTCTACATACATTTGCTTTAAGAAAATTAAAAATTTTGTGGAACAAAGTTGAGTGAATCAGTCAATACAATAATAAGCCTCAAGATATGAATCAGAACAACTTAACACACAATTCCTCACTATGCTAACTCTCTGAGTTGCTTTAAGACACTCTGATGTTGAGTGACTAGTTGTGTTGCAGGAAATTTGAGGAAAATACATATTTAATTCATATGGGATAGGATTGCAAAGTAAGTGAAATTAGTCCACATGTATCTGTTCTTTCTCTTTTAAGAAAAAAAAATCCATTCAGTATCTCACTTGCTTAAAAAAAATATAATTTCCTTTTTGCTAAATGATGCCTAGTTGAAAGGTAAAAAAAGCTGATATACATAGTATAAAAAAAAATACTATCCTGAATATAAAACAATCAAAAGGATTCATTTGGATTTTTCTGCTTCTCACTTATTAAGGTTAATGAAGGTTTTACTTTAATGTACATGAATGTGTGTGTATGTGAGAGAGAGAGACATGTCTTGACATAGTATTCTGCTGATGGTCTACAGCTGCAGTGTTATCAAATGCAGTATCCACTAAACACATGTGACACTGAACATTTTAAATGTCATTACTCCAAACTGAGATGAATGTAAAATACATACTAGACTATCAATGATTCATATAAAAATCTAATCAATATTTCATATTGATTGGATGTTAAATGATAATATTTTGGCTATACTTAGTTAAATACTTTAAATTTGATCTTTTTGTTTTACCTTTTAAAAAGTGGCTTCTAAATAATCTAAGTTGTGTGGCTTTAAATTCTAAATACACATTTAGGGAAAACACTATATTTCTGTCATTTTGGAACACAAATAACAGTTACAAGAATGCTCAGAACATGCTACAATATTTTCTTAGTTTTTTAAATAGAGGGCTCTAAAAGTGTTTATATCTATGTGCAAATGAAAGATCGCTTAATTATGAATTAGTTTTGTAGCAATTCTGCCAGAACATACACTGCATATAAGTGTTAAACTTAGAAATGGTTACTTAGAGATGCCTCAACCAATTTCAGGATATTGCTTTTATACATTTTGTGATTTTTATTACAAATTACCTTCAGAGTTTATGGTCTATTCTTTTCCAAGTCCATGTGGACAGGTTCTACCTGCATTTGAAGAAGATGATTTATATTTTAAATTATTAATATGGATGCCAGATTTTCACCTTAGAGTTGATAATGTCAAATTTGTAGGAAACTTCATAATATGTGAGCCAAAGCAGTCTTTTAAATAAATTCCAGAAAAGTGCAGATTCTCCCAGCCCAGGACTAGAGGTTCTGGGAGTTCCAGGCAGAACTCCATGTGCACACCAATCCTTCTAATAACCCATCTAAAATCTCGAATAACAGAAGAACAAGAATCCATTCTCTGCCAGCAAGAGGAGGAAAGCAAGTAGTGCTGGGATAGCCATTTCTAGTTAGTTTTCCCCAGTTTTTGTTGTTGTTTTCAGTCCTTAAGTTGTGTCCAACTCTTTGTGACCTCATGGACTGCAGCATGCCAGGCTTTCCTGTCCTTCACTACCCCCGGAGTTTGCTCAAATTCATGTACACTGAGTCAGTGGTGCTATTGAACTGCATCATCCTTTGCCTGCTTATTCTCCTTTTGCCTTCAATCTTCCCCAGAATCAGTGTCTTTCTCACAGTTTAACTACTGGATAATCTACTTTCTATCTGCAGAAGAGTGAATACAGGGAGCAGAAAGAGTCTGGGAGTTGTGCCCCTTGAGCAGTATTAGGAAAAAAATATTCTTAGACTGAAGAAGTATATGCCTACTGTCAATCCATAAAATGGGAAAAATGTTTTCCTTAATATTAATTACTATCATTAATATATCATTACAGATCTCAAGGTATTGCTGCCAACCATGTATTTGTACAATCCTTACAGCTCTTTGATTTCAGTAACTATTTTATTTCCTCTGGAAGATAAAATGATAGAGTCTCTGAAAGTTCAAGCAACTTGTCCAGCATTATGTAAGCCAGAAAGTAGAAGATTCTTTTACTACATACATATTCTATTACATCTTCATTGAAATTAAACACATTCTCTCAAAAATTCTATGCTGGTCTAAGTTTTTGAATGAAGTATATCAGAATGATTAGTGAATTATTGAAAACAAAATGAAGAAAAGCAAAAGTTTTATCTCTCTGTGATTCTTAGTTAAAGTTATAAAGTAAAATGCAAAGANTCTTTCTCTTTTAAGAAAAAAAAATCCATTCAGTATCTCACTTGCTTAAAAAAAATATAATTTCCTTTTTGCTAAATGATGCCTAGTTGAAAGGTAAAAAAAGCTGATATACATAGTATAAAAAAAATACTATCCTGAATATAAAACAATCAAAAGGATTCATTTGGATTTTTCTGCTTCTCACTTATTAAGGTTAATGAAGGTTTTACTTTAATGTACATGAATGTGTGTGTATGTGAGAGAGAGAGACATGTCTTGACATAGTATTCTGCTGATGGTCTACAGCTGCAGTGTTATCAAATGCAGTATCCACTAAACACATGTGACACTGAACATTTTAAATGTCATTACTCCAAACTGAGATGAATGTAAAATACATACTAGACTATCAATGATTCATATAAAAATCTAATCAACATTTCATATTGATTGGATGTTAAATGATAATATTTTGGCTATACTTAGTTAAATACTTTAAATTTGATCTTTTTGTTTTACCTTTTAAAAAGTGGCTTCTAAATAATCTAAGTTGTGTGGCTTTAAATTCTAAATACACATTTAGGGAAAACACTATATTTCTGTCATTTTGGAACACAAATAACAGTTACAAGAATGCTCAGAACATGCTACAATATTTTCTTAGTTTTTTAAATAGAGGGCTCTAAAAGTGTTTATATCTATGTGCAAATGAAAGATCGCTTAATTATGAATTAGTTTTGTAGCAATTCTGCCAGAACATACACTGCATATAAGTGTTAAACTTAGAAATGGTTACTTAGAGATGCCTCAACCAATTTCAGGATATTGCTTTTATACATTTTGTGATTTTTATTACAAATTACCTTCAGAGTTTATGGTCTATTCTTTTCCAAGTCCATGTGGACAGGTTCTACCTGCATTTGAAGAAGATGATTTATATTTTAAATTATTAATATGGATGCCAGATTTTCACCTTAGAGTTGATAATGTCAAATTTGTAGGAAACTTCATAATATGTGAGCCAAAGCAGTCTTTTAAATAAATTCCAGAAAAGTGCAGATTCTCCCAGCCCAGGACTAGAGGTTCTGGGAGTTCCAGGCAGAACTCCATGTGCACACCAATCCTTCTAATAACCCATCTAAAATCTCGAATAACAGAAGAACGAGAATCCATTCTCTGCCAGCAAGAGGAGGAAAGCAAGTAGTGCTGGGATAGCCATTTCTAGTTAGTTTTCCCCAGTTTTTGTTGTTGTTTTCAGTCCTTAAGTTGTGTCCAACTCTTTGTGACCTCATGGACTGCAGCATGCCAGGCTTTCCTGTCCTTCACTACCCCCAGAGTTTGCTCAAATTCATGTACACTGAGTCAGTGGTGCTATTGAACTGCATCATCCTTTGCCTGCTTATTCTCCTTTTGCCTTCAATCTTCCCCAGAATCAGTGTCTTTCTCACAGTTTAACTACTGGATAATCTACTTTCTATCTGCAGAAGAGTGAATACAGGGAGCAGAAAGAGTCTGGGAGTTGTGCCCCTTGAGCAGTATTAGGAAAAAAATATTCTTAGACTGAAGAAGTATATGCCTACTGTCAATCCATAAAATGGGAAAAATGTTTTCCTTAATATTAATTACTATCATTAATATATCATTACAGATCTCAAGGTATTGCTGCCAACCATGTATTTGTACAATCCTTACAGCTCTTTGATTTCAGTAACTATTTTATTTCCTCTGGAAGATAAAATGATAGAGTCTCTGAAAGTTCAAGCAACTTGTCCAGCATTATGTAAGCCAGAAAGTAGAAGATTCTTTTACTACATACATATTCTATTACATCTTCATTGAAATTAAACACATTCTCTCAAAAATTCTATGCTGGTCTAAGTTTTTGAATGAAGTATATCAGAATGATTAGTGAATTATTGAAAACAAAATGAAGAAAAGCAAAAGTTTTATCTCTCTGTGATTCTTAGTTAAAGTTATAAAGTAAAATGCAAAGATTTGGAGCATTTGTTGTATTCTGAGAGTTGATACGAAATTTACTGGAACAATTACTTCAAAAATGATTCTACTCATTTTAATACTAACATACAATGTAAATCATACATTTTCAGCAATTTCTTAAAGACAAATTTACTATTTTTATCATTCTTACCACCTAGTTCTACATATGGATCATTGTCATAACTATGATTTCAAACATAAAATTGAATACTTACTGAACAAAACAATGGCTTCCCTTGTGGCTCAGCTGCTAAAGAATCCTCCTGCAATGCTGGAGACCTGGGTTAGATCCCTGGGTTGGGAAAATGCCCTGGAAAGAGGAAGATTATCCACTTCAGTATTCTGGCCTGGAGAATTCCATGAACCATATAGTCCATGGGGTTGCAAAGAGTCAGATACAACTGAGTGATGAGTGACCTTCACACTTACTTTCATAACAAAGCAAAAAGATTTCTAATAAATTATTTTTTAAATTTAATAATGACAGTATAGACAATTTGAAGTTAAAGAAATCTATATCTTCTCTCCTATCTGTTGATTTTATATAATGCTGTTAGAAAATTACCTTGTAATCTCTGAAATTTAATCCAGAATTTTCCACTTTGTTTTTTCCCAAAAGCCTAATTGAAGAAACTACATATTTTTAAATTGTATAACTTTTATTGTTTGTCTTGATTGTTTTCTGAATGTTAGGCTATTTTACTTCCCATGTTGCAGAGACTTGTGATTTCAAGAGCCATATTATTTTCTATATATGTGTCCTTAAGAGTTAAAATATGTTGCATATTATTTGTAGAGTCTGGTGGGACATATGAGGTAGTTCTAAGACACATCCTTTATTTCAATGGAATTTTTATTTGATTAAGAACTGTAGAACCATTCCTATTAATATCACTATACAATTAGATCATAGAATAGTAGGAGTTTAACTTTTTTTTTTTTTTTAACTTTAGTATACGGCTGACATTTCCAACACTTTTGTTATATCAATGAACCTATTTGGCACTTGTTTCTTTTCATTTCATACCATTATTGATGTGTAATTTAATGATAGGAGATTCTTAATGCATTTGTTAATAAATAGGATACCAACTTTGCTCTATAGTATTACTGTGTTTTATCTTTTCTTCATTAAATTGTCAAGGCTGCTATCCTCAATCACAAGTACATCCTGTACATTAATGTACAACAATGATTGGTGATATAAAAGTGCACAAGAGAGCATTTCAATTTTTGAACTTCCTGGTTTTAGGTTTTAGTTAATTATACTACAATTGATGTGCATTTAGGGATGTCATTGATCTCCATCTCCCAAATGCTTCATTTACTGTCTGATATTAGATGAGGCATTCAATGTGGTATGTTAAATCTCCAGGCAAAAAAAAAAACAAACACTATTGAGTGAATTATAATACAGCTGTTATTATGTTTGGATTTTCTTTTTTCAGGTCATTTATGGAGAAGGCATTGGCAACCCACTCCAGTACTCTTGCCTGGAAAATCCCATGGATGGAGGAGCCTGGTGGGCTACAGTCCAAGGGGTCGCTAAGAGTTGGACACGACTGAGCGAGTTCATTTTCACTTTTCACTTTCATGCATTGGAGAAGGCAGTGGCAACCCACTCCAGTGTTCTTGCCTGGAGAATCCCAGGGACGGAGGAGTCTAGTGGGCTGCTGTCTATGGCGTTGCACAGAGTTGGACAAGACTGAAGCGACTTAGCAGTAGCAGTATGGCAAGCTTTGGAGATTATGGCAGGACCCTATATTCTTGGCCAATTACTTTATCAATGTATGCCCAGCTAGACTCATGAAATCATACAGTTACTAAACAGAATGAGAGCTTCTACTCAAACAGCTTTATTTTAGAGAAGCCTATATCATAGTCCAGAAAGAGTAAAGATTTTGTGGCATCACAAATTTAATGACCTGTCTGCTATTAAAAAAAAAAAATGAGACCTTACCATCAAAGCATTATTTTTGGAGAATCCAAGCTTCTTCAACATACGGGTCATTTAATATTTGGCAAGTTTTATAACCTGTCTTGTCCCAATTTTGTCTTTTGCTCTATGTTGATAATGAATACTTTTTAGATTTATATAAAATAAAATGACAGGTATACAGTAATTGTGGAATTTCTTTTCTTTACTTTTATTGTTTCAGAGAAACTCATCAAAAGATCT
>SJYX01013278.1:14119-28348 GCA_006410675.1 Oreotragus oreotragus | reverse complement strand
CAGTTCTAACTGTTGCTTCCTGACCTGCATACAGATTTCTCAAGAGGCAGGTCAGGTTGTCTGGTATTCCTATCAGAATTTTCCACAGTTTATTGTGATCCACACAGTCAAAGGCTTTGGCATAGTCAAGAAAGCAGAAAGAGATGTTTTTCTGGAATTCTCTGCTTTTTCCATGATCCAGCAGATGTTGGCAATTTGATCTCTGGTTCCTCTACCTTTTCTAAAACCAGCTTGAACATCTGGAAGTTCACGGTTCATGTACTGCTGAAGCCTAGCTTGGAGAATTTTGAGCATTATTTTACTAGCATGTGAGATGAGTGCAATTGTGCAGTAGTTTGAGCATTCTTTGGCATTGCCTTTCTTTGGGGTTGGAATGAAAACTGACCATTTCCAGTCCTATGGCCACTGCTGAGTTTTCCAAATTTGCTGGCATATTGAGTGCAACACTTTCACAGCATCATCTTTCAGGATTTGAAATAGCTCAACTGGAATATCATCACCTCCACTAGCTTTGTTTGTAGCGATGCTTTCTAAGGCCCACTTGACTTCACTTTCCAGGATGTCTGGCTCTAGATGAGTGATCACACCATCGTGATTATCTTCGTCGTGAAAATCTTCTTTGTATAGTTCTTCCGTGTATTCTTGCCACCTCTTCTTAATATCTTCTGCTTCTGTTAGGTCCATACCATTTCTATCCTTTATCGAGCCCATCTTTGCGTGAAATGTTCCCTTGGTGTCTCTAATTTTCTTGAAGAGATCTCTAGTCTTTCCCATTCTGTTGTTTTCCTCTATTTCTTTGCATTGATCACTGAGGAATGTATAAGAATATGTAATATATATAATTTTAGCTCTTCCAAAATGGCACTTCAATTTAAAGTCTAATTAATTCAACATTTTTCACCCTCTTACATTTTAAACATAGTGCCTAACTCAGTAGAATGTTTGGTCTCTCTGAGAGCAGGGATTCAAAATTTCATTTCCAGAATAAAGATCCTTGAACTAAAGTGAAAACAGGTAGTATATATGCATTAGCCCTAAATTTAAAATTTATCAATTAGAATTGTTTCGGTATCAGTTAGTTCCACATCCAGCTCAAGATTATTTAGACAATAAGGTACATGGCCTTGTATAACAGGATTCCTTAGGGAGGAGATTTCAGAGTTCATGTGACTCAATGAAGTCATCAAACTACCAAGTTCTTTAATATCTCTGTCCAAACATCCTCAGCCTGTCAATTTAAGTCCTCTTTAGCCCTTTGATGTTGCAATAACTGAGTAGCTGTCAGCACCCCAACCCTCAAATTACCATTTGTATGCCCAAAGTGGCAAAGTGTCTGTGGATCTTTTCAAGAGGCTTCCAGAAACCCTGGAAGCTTTCCTACACACTGTTCTTTTCTAAAATTGCATAATAAAATCCACCCTAAATCAATCAGGATTGGGATGAGTAGAATTGCCATGATATTAGTAGATTCACACCATAGATAGATTTAAGAGGAGCCCACCTTTTTATAGCTGGTGGCTGCCTGATTTCTGAGTAAATCCATGGTTAGATTAACAAAGAAAAAACTGGGGAAGAATGGCAATTAAATGACTGGCCAATAGTACATGCCATAAAGCATGATAGCACTATTTCAAAGAGGCCATTAATAAATACTAAGAGGAAAACGATGAGAGGCAAAAATGAGAAATTTTTGTATTATTTCCCATTTGCAGAAATATCATCATCATTTTCTACTTGATAATCTTTCCAATGATTAGAACTGATTAGAAATGATTAGAATTAGAAATATTATTGATGATGCTATGTGTAGTAAGACTGAGCATTTGAAAAACAATAGCAACAGCATAACATCATTTTAGTTATGAAAGACTTGGAAATATATGTAGAAAAGCTATATAATGCTTTTGAACATTTTTCATCCACAAAGAATATACTTGACCCCCCATTTACTCATGTAAAGAGAGCAAGAAATCTTTTTTTATCATTTTTTTTTACTTTTTATTTTTACTTTATTTTACTTTACAGTACTGTATTGGTTTTGGCATACATTGACATGAATCCACCACGGGTGTACATGAACTCCCAAACATATTGGGACAAAAACTAGTTTCTGTTACAAAAGAAAAGGAAGTTTATTTCTAGGCTACACTCAAATGCTATTTTTAAAAATCTATCAGTGTGTGTTAAATTTTGTGGTGCAAAATTAAGAAGTTCAAAACTAGCATATTATCTCTCAGTTGTTATTAAGTAAATTTATTTGGGTTAATTTGAAGGGTAACTTTCAGGTCTGGAAGTTTTAGCATATAGAACCATGAACAGATTTTCATAAAAAAGCATCGTACTCTAGCTAATAATTTTAACAGTACTACTTTGAGATTTAATTTTGAGCAGATAATTCAGTAACAAGAAAGTGTTCCCTCCATGATGTCGGTTAGATACTGACACATCCAATATTAATGTGGTAGAAGTTTAACTTAACTCACAATCAGACCTGCAGCCATCAGACCTGTTACCTCCTGAAATTACCCTAAAATCACCCTTCAGGTGAGTAGACATGGCTCTTGAGACATGATGTACTTTTGTTTGAACAACAGATGACTGAGGTTGGCTCATTTAGAAACTCCTTACAGCTGATAACTGTAGTAAATTTTTTTATTATTATATTTTATTTTCTAACTCAAACTTAATACTTTTGTTCTTAATACCAGTGGGTTTAAGGAGAATCTTTTGATCTATTGTTAATTTATTGTACACTTAACACATTTGGTTTTGATGAGTCATTGACTAGGTGGCTATTGTTCTAAGACAGATAATGCCTAGGTAGTAGAGAAGTTGCATTAATGTCTGGAAAATCTTTTTATCTTCTAGGGTGCTAAGTGCATTGTCTTCTCACATAGGTTCTGAGTTTCCACCTCTTTTCTAGAATACTTAATTATAGGAAGAAAACCAGAAATACTGCTGTGACCTTATCTAGTTAAACCCAAATTAGCCGTCATTGTTCAGTTTCAAAGGAATTAGGTCTTTTTTTTTTTGATTACATATTCTATTTTTTTACTTTCTATTTTCAATTTCTTCTCCTTATGGAATGATAATTAATATGATACTATCATTCCATTGCATATGCTCGTTGTTTTTGGATAGTTCAGATAGCATTTTTTCCCCTTATGTTTTCATAAATATATGCTTACTAGTCAGATCACACATTGTACACATTTACTAAGTCACTGTCTCATGCAAGGGCAGAATATTACCTTATTCCCTATGCAGAGGACTCTTCCTATACAAACAAAATTTAAGTAAATTATAGCCTCCCATGTTCATATGTGAAATTAGTGAGACTTTTAGTGTTTCATGCTTATTAATATCTTGGTCAAATTAAAGGAGGGTGCAGGAGGGCTTATTTTCCCATAGGATATGAAAGCCAGGGGAATTAAAATGAATGTGAGGATGTCACAGGCTGCAGAAATACTATCATTGTTGGAATTTAGTCATGTCTGGGCATTCATGGCATTTTAATAGGACGTCCCTAACAGAATTTCCTTTGCATGGAATCTGAAGAGACCCTTAGGAAAAACTCCATTTGGGAGCAGAATTGTCTTGTGTAAATCTTGGTAAAATAGTGAAACAGGCCAGTCTGACAGAGGGAGATAATTCATCCCAAGAGAAGCACCTGGATATGAGAGCTGACTGTGAAAACAACAGTCATCATTGTAGAAGGAGAGTCATGAATCTGATTAAACCATGAGTCCTTTCCATAGATCCCATGGAGAGCCCAGAAGGAAAAGCAAAGCAAAGCAAGCAAAGTCGCTGAGTTGTGTCCAACTCTTTGCGACCCCATGGACTGTAGCCTACCATGCTCCTCCACCCATGGGATTTTCCAGGCAAGAATACTGGAGTGGGTTGCCATTTCCTTCTCCAGAGGATCTTCCCAACCCAGGGATTGAACCCATGTCTCCGGCTTTGCAGGCAGATTCTTTAGCACCCGAGCCACCAGGGAAGAATAGAGAGGGAAAAAGAGACTGTTAAAAAAAATTATACTGAAATACTGTGCAAAACATTGAAATGTGAACAGTTCTGCCTTGGGAGCACTCTGGCAGAATACTGCATGATCAGCAGTAGCCTTTGGCTCCACTGTGCCACAGATCACCATGTAGCTTGAACACCATGCCAGGCTAGGTCACTGATGATAGGGTCCTAGTGTGTTAGTCAGGGTTCTCTAGAGAAAGAAAGAGAGATGAGTAAGGGGAAAGAGAGAGGGGAGGGGAGGAAGGTAGGAAGGAAGGAAGGACATAGATTTATTACAAGGAATTGGCTCACACAATTATAGCTTCAAAGTCCAAAATCTGAAGTGTGGGCAGACAAGGCTGGAGAGCTGATGGTGCAGAGAAAATCCAAATGAGGGCTACAAGAGAACTGTCTGGCTCCAGGAGGCAAGTCTTTCTGTTTAACTGATGGGGCCCAGGTACAACAAGAAGAGCATTCTGCTTTACCCACACTATACCTATTTTCATGTTAATCTTGTCCAAAAACACCTAACTTGACACATAAAATTAACCATCCCAACTGTTAATGACTGATGGAAGAAGATGTTCTTAATAAACATATTGAACACCCCTAGGAGATTCCTGAAACTAGTGGTATGAAAAGAGGTTGTTAGACTGTAACAATAGCAATGGAGATAAGTCAGTGGAACTTAAATCACTATAGTCATTTAATTTTATACCATCATGTAAAACAAGCTATTAAGGCCAATACAAGTCCAAATTACACATTGTTGCACAGTGGACATTTTAGGCTAAAACCCATTAAAAAGTTAGATAGTGTCTGATTTAGAGTGTTTAGCAAAATATCTTTTTAATGATACTTAACGCTTATTTTTGTGGAGAGGGTGACATTATTTATTAGTATTTAAAACATGATGGAATTAGTTCACTTGAGTTCAGACCCTGGCTCTAATTTCTAGCTATATGACTTACTCTAAATTACTTGACTTTTCTATGTTTCAGTTTCTTTTCGTGAAAATAGAAATACTCATATAACCTTCTTCACATGGTTGTTGAGAAAAGTAAATGAATCAATTAATGTTGAGTATCTGGCACAATTCATAGTACACAGTTGATGCACATTAGCTATTGTCACTTTTATAATTTTAATAATGGCAACCCACTCCAGTACTCTTGCCTGGAAAATCCCATGGGCGGAAGAGCCTAGTAGGCTGCAGTCCATGGGGTCATGAAGAGTTGGACATGACTAAGTGACTTCACTTTCACTTTTCACTTTCATGCATTGGAGAAGGAAATGGCAACCCACTCTAGTGTTCTTGCCTGGAGAATCCCAGGGACGGGGAAGCCTGATGGGCTGCCGTCTGTGGGGTCGCACAGAGTTGGACATGACTGAAGAGATTTAGCAGCAGCAGCANCACTTTCCTGCATTGGAGAAGGAAATGGCAACCCACTCCAGTGCTCTTGCCTGGAGAATCCCAGGGACAGGGGAGCCTGGTGGGCTGTCGTCTATGGGGTCACACAGAGTCGGACACGACTGCAGTGACTTAGCAGCAGTTATATATAATTATATAATGTAATACTGATAATACTAGTACTGCTAAGCATTGCAGTCATCCCTCTGTATCCGCAGGGGATTGGTTCCAGGACCTCTGTAGATATCAAACTCTCAGGATACACACACAAATCCCTTCCATAAAATGGAATATTTGCAGATTTGCAATATTATGGGTATGTATTTGCATAAAACCTATGCATACCCTCCCATATACTTTAAATCATCTCCAGATTACTTATAATACCCAATAAAATGTAAATATTATGTGAACAGGAATAAATACAACATTACTGATACGTTAGTAGTTATCAGTGTGTGCCAAATTCTACTTCTGCTTTTTGAAACTAACTTTCAGGAGTTTATTTTTCCCAAATATTTTTGATCCTTGGTTGAATCTGAAGATGTGAAAACTGGATACAGAGGGATAATGGTGACCTACAACATCCCACAATCTAAAAACAACGTTTAAAAATATGAGTATAACAAAGGATAGATTTTATTTCCATGGTCTAGTAGGCTTCAGGGCACATAGACAGGATCAAAGACTCCTCCACTCTGTCATTCAGTAAATACTGTCAGACACTGACTATGTACCAGGAGCATCCACATGTGCCAGGGGCTGGGAATAAAGACTGGGCATGGCCAAACAGAGACATTCCCACGGAGGAGAGCTTTAACTACCTAGAAGGGACATCTTCTGAGCCCTCCCCAACTAGCACACCAAAAACAACCCAGAAAAAACAGCTTCACTACATATTAAGAGGTCTTATATCCCAACCTGTGATCCCAGGGATGGTTAATAGTTATTTCAAGATCAAAAGCAATTTGGAACATTCATCTATTTTCTCCACAAATATCTAGCAAGTACTTAATAATCCATCAGGCTCTGAGGACCCATCAGTAAACCAGTCTGACAGAAACCAAAGTTCAGGCTTCACAGAAGTAACATTTCAGCTGGAATGGAGGGGTGGGCAAAAGAAGGCTGCTCGGGGTAGTTAAAATGCCATCCGGTTGGCCTTTCACATCCACGGACACAGAGCCTGTGACCATACCACGCTGTTTCATACAGGGACTTGAGCATCTCTGTTTTGGTATCTGTGGGGGTCCTGGGACCATTCTCCCTGCCCTCACCCACCCCACAGAAATAGCAAGGGATGGCTGTGTATTACTTTCTGCTCAGAACTCATGTCATGTGCTTATCTATCCCATGACAAAGCAAAGTAAGTATTGCCTAATAAAGAGCTTGTTTTGCATACAAATTCCAAGGGTCAGGAGTGGATGGACAGGGAACAGAAGATAAGAGAATAAAGGTTAACTAAATGGCAAATGACCAATTTTGTAGTCTGGAGAACAAGGGATGGTTTTCTTTCCTCCCTTCTAAAGTCCCTCAGGTGGAACTTGGAGCAGAGTGGGTGACTGACAGGCTTCAACTAGCCTTTAGAGGAAAACCACTCTCCTCGCTCGGGCACAGAAGTCAGTCAACTGACTGGCTTGACAACACTGGGATCAAGGTGGAGGCAGCATCAGAAAGAGGGGAGGCGACTGGCGCAGCTAGGGGCTTAAGCACTCCTTCCCAACTGCGTGACCCTGGACCAGTGAATTAACCTCTCTAGGACTCCATGTTTCCCACTGCAAACTGGGACTGCCTCACCCTTAAAAGGGTTAAGGAGATTATATACAACAAGGACAGTGGCAACTCGTTGTTTAGGTTTTTAACACCAACAAATAGTCAATAATTGGAACTGTTCTACTTCTGTGGAACCCCAGGCATCCTGGGATCAAATGCCATCAATCCCTTCTCCACTCCGTCAAGAAACAGAACCTTTTTTTCCTCTGGCCTTTAGGCTCATAAAGGACTCGGTGCACCACTTACAGATGCTGAGGCAAGCCGGCGCTGATGAGCACGATGCGTGGAACCAGACCACTGTCATCCATGTCCAGGCCACCAAGGTGAGCTGCCAGCCAGCCAGAGCTGAAAGGGCCCCGTTCCGTTTCCCCAGCAAGCCGCCAGGCCGAGAAAACCTGCCATTATGCCTCAGCCCGGCTCAGTGGCTGCCCTCATTTCACTTTCAAGGCTTTAGCCCCGGGTATTTTAATTAAAGGACTTAACTCCAAAGCAGTCTTGCTGGTAGCTCTTAGAGAAAAAACATAATGAGGTGGTGTTATTGGATTTGCTTCAGGTTGTTCAAATATTTCCTCCCAGATAGAAAAGCAGGTCAGGCCTCGCCTTAGCCCCACAGACAATCCATAGATGTCTGACTCCGTTTCCACTGTGTTTTGTGTTTGTGCATAATTCACTGTCTGCTAGCAAATACTAGAGCACTCCAACACCAGCCATCAGGCTAGGTTCTGGGGGGCTCAAGAAAGGCCACGCATGGCTATGATCAAGAAAGCACTGTCTCGGGGAAACACAGGCTGCCTGAAGGCCCCACAGCAGGTCCAAGGCCACCCACCTCAAGGAGTCAGAAAGCCTTCTCAGAAGAATCATACAGGCCAAGACTGCAAGGACGAGCTGCAATCAGCCAGGCAGTGGGTGGAGGCTGTGGCTTTGGAAAGAAAGGGTTTCCAGCAGAGGGGTCAGGAAATGCAAGGGGTGGAAGCAAGGAAAGGCACAGTGTTTGGGAGGAAATGCCCATCCCTCCAAGGAGAACCTAAAGGAAGACAACGAACCAGGAGAGGAAGGAGGAGGGGAGAAGGAAAGATAGGCACGGCCTGGCCCCTCCGGCAGCACCGTGAGAAGTCTGGGTTTTGTGTTCCCTGCAGTGGGAAGCCTTTGCAGGGTTTCCATCAGAGAGGTGAAGCAATGAGTTTCATGCTAGAAGGATCTCCCCTGCAAGGGGAGGAGAGCACTGGAGGCTAGAGCCGAGTACAGAGCATGCAGCAGTCTGGAAAGGGCTGAGGGTGTCCCAGATCATGAACATGCCAGAGGGCAAGGAGAGAAGTGGGTGGATGCATTATGGGTGAATGAAATATTCAGGGTGTGGAAGAAAGAAAGGGACAGGCTTCAGACAGCAGTGGAGTGGCATGGAGCTAAGAATGGCTTCTGAGCTCTAGCTCAGGCCGCTGGGACTCTGGGCCTACCTATGGCTGGAGAAGCAAGGTGGTCACTTCAATCCTCAGGCAGCAGGCCCAGAAAACGGCCGCCTTAGAACAGGAGAGCCCACCAGGGTTCTGCAGCAGCTCCCGGCGGCAGGCGGACAGGAGCGCCACCTGGTGGCCCGCCACTTCCATAGCAGGGGCGGGGGCAGGGGTGGGGTGGGGGTGTGATTCTGCCACCCTCCATTCCGCTCTGTCTACCAGAGGTGCTGCCTGCTGTGTTCAATGCACCATCGGCACAGGAGAGGGTAAGCAAAGGCTGCAGTCTCACCAGATGCCTAGAAAGGAACCGCACCAGCTCACTGTTCCAAACCCACATCCTGCCTTCAAAGGCACCAGGCGCGACCTGCCGGGGTTACCTCATTTACTACCCACGACCCTGAGAGGCAGAGGAGTGTAATCGCAGTTTTAAGGACAAGCACCTTCTGGGGAAGGCGGTGCTGATGCTGATCCTCTACAGTCATAATGGGCCGGGAAACCTGCACTTCCTGGGCCCTGGGCGGCCTTGTCCTCTAACTGGGTCTCATCTGGAAACCAGACGTGCGCAGCAGAGCACACAAGGGGCTGGTGGGAACAGGACAGGGGTTGGGCAAGCAGGAGCGCAGCCTGGCCCAAGTTCCGGTCCTGGCCCAGTAACATCCAGCCTCAGGCTCTGGCGGCTTTGGCGACGCAGGGTAGCGAGTAATGCTACCAATTCTTAATGGAGAGACAGACTGCCCCGGTTCAGAACTCACTGCTACCGCTCATTAGCCAGTGCCTAGGTGAGGAACTTACTCTCTAGATGCCTCACACGCTTCCGGCACGAAACGGAGCCAATAATAGGATCTACCTTGTAGGATTACTGTGAAGGTTATGTGAGTTAATAGATATAAAACTTAAAGAGCCACCTTGAGTATATAAACAGGGCTCCCAGGTGGCTCAGTGTAAAGAATCTATCCCCCAGCAATGCAGAAGACAAAGGAGACGTGGGTTCAATCCCTGGGTTGGGAAGATGCCCTGAAGAAGGAAGTGGCAAGCCACTCCAGTCTTCTTGCCTGGGAAATCCCATGGACAGAGGAGCCTGGCGGGCTATAGTCCAATGGTGGCAAAGAGTCAGACATGACCGATCACAGAGTATAAACCCCACTCCCACCCCAGACTGGACAGGAGAGAAGCTTGATACCAATACACTCATAAACTAAGGCTGACAGTTCAGAGCACGGTGCCAGGGTGCAGCTCAGCCTTGCCCCAGGGAGCCCCTCCTCTCTCTGGTCCCCCTCCTGCTCCATAAGGCAGAGGCAGGCACCCTCGGGCAGCTCTTCATCACTCCATTCTTCAATCCAGAGCCCCGAGAATTCAAGGATGCGGCTCTCAGGTGAGAAAAGGGACACAGGGTGTAAGTGGGAAAGTAAGGGTCTCTAACTTTGCCACCGCGGGTGCAGCCTGAGCACCAAGGCATCTGACCCGAGAGGGCGGCGGAGCACATCCGCTCCTTAACAACATCCAAATGCCGCAAACCCGGCACGGGGTCAGCGGCCCAGGTACAGGTGGCAAAACGGTGAACACGGCGGACAATAAATAGCTATTTTCTCGAGAAAAGCGGCGCTGTCCCTCCTGGCCCAGGTCAGCCTCCACTACTCCTGTATTCTTTCTTTCAAACCAACTTGAAACTGCCCCAAGCAGAATGAGAAGCGAAGGGCCGAGTCCAGAGCCCACCAGCCGCCAGCACGCACACGCACACCATCGAAAAGGCTTAGTCAGACGCGGTGAGCCAGGAGAGAGGCGGCTGCTTGTCAGCCTGCTAGGAAACACACGGCCACAGTAGTCTTGCCAGGCTTCCGGGATGATTTGTGGAGGCAGAAATCAGAGGTTAACGCATCTCTGTGTCTTTGTAGGCGCACCTCTACTACATCACTGTGAAGATTTTCACAGAAGCTCTGGAGAAACTGGAAAGCCAGCCAGCGATTCAGCAGGTGCTCAAACGCCTCTGTGACCTCTATGCCCTACATGGCATCCTGACAAACGCGGGCGACTTCCTCCATGACAGCTTCCTGTCTGGTGCCCAGACAGACATGGCGAGAAAAGCCTACCTGGACCTGCTCCCCCTCATCCGGTGAGTGGCTGCCCTTCACCCTCAACCCTCTGTTCATTTCAAACACCAAAACCTTCAGCTCCAAAATTCTTGCTCAACGGGGGTCTGGCAAAAGCAGCAACAGTCCTGGACACACTATGGATTAAGACAGGGGGGGAAAAGGGAAAAAAATTACAACTAGAATGTTTCAGAGTAAGCCATCCAGCTACTTCAAACTCTAGCAGTATCCGGCAATGACAGAATCTATAGAATATGAATAAAAGAAAGCATACTACATATTAACACTGTGTATCAAGCATAGTATTAATGAATCTTAGTCTCAGCTGGTACTTAAGGAACACTTGTGCTCACCAGACAGTATGCCAAAAGCTTGTATATGCATCATCTCATTTAACCCTGGGAGGCATCCGAAGTGGATACTGTTAATTTCCCTACTTTATAAAGGGGAGAAAGCTGGAATTGGGGTTGAAGGTCACACAGTCAGCCAGGAGAGCAGCAGGGCACAGTCGAGGACCTATCTGCCTCCAGAACACATGCTCTTAAACTGCGTGTTAAAATGAAGGCTGGGCTACTGTTTATTTCAAACATATCCTTATTTTTGTTGAATGTGCTTAGTAGACTAAACTCACTTAATACTCCCTCAGCTTCAAGATGACATTTTTAAAATCTAGTAATTCATGTCCCGACTTGTAAAACAACTTGTCCAGTCACTCAGTCGTGTCTGACTCTCTGTGACTACATGGACTATAGCATGCTAGGCTTCACTGCTCTTAACGATCTCCTGGAGTTTTCTCAACAATAATATAGTTTTTACAGACAGCATAAAGCAGTGCAGTTTACCACCAAGACATACTAATGCAATACATTCATCCTGTCACTTTATATATAATCAAAATTATCACTTTAAGAAAACCAAAGCCCCAACAGGACCGGGATACTGGAAGAAACAGAAATTATCATTAATTAGTAACCACTGTCCATAAGATGGAAAAGGAGACAATCTGAGACTTTGCTTTTCTGAGAAACTACGACGCCGGCTGTGTTTGTTGGGAGCCACGCAGGGCATGACGCTTAAGTGTGCGACTCTTCCCCTAAAACCTCCGATAGTTCACATCATCAGCAAGAATAAGAGAACAAAAGAAAAGGGGGCTTCCCTGATGGTTCCGCAGTTAGGACTCCACGCTTCCACTGCAGGAAGCAGCCACAGCTTCAGTCCTGCCTGGCCAGGGAAATGAGACCCTGAATCCTGCAAGGCACAGCCAATAGAAATTTGAACTTAAAAAAAGAAAAAAAAGAGAGAGATTCATGAAGGAGATTAAAAAAAAAACTAGACCAACTTTTTATTTTGAACAATATCCAACATGTTACATGTGACTCCAAGTTAGTGCTCAGTGAATTGAAATTCAAAAATTATCAAAACTACATCAGATGTAAAATTATGTCCCAAGGTATTAAACTTTCCCTAGCAGAGAGAATCCAGTCGTTAGAACCATTAATAGCATAATTGAGTACTGCACACTTCAAGCCCAAGTGTATCCACCTTTCCGAAACGCTTGGCATTTAAAGCAAATGAAGATGACAACGTTCTAGCCCTGACTGTTGGTGATAATGAAACACAAAAGATCACCGATAAGCATGAATTTTTTTTATATTTGCAACAGCATGCTGAGTGCTTCCCTTGGCCCCAGAGACTTACAACTCAAGACAAGACAGACAGCACTGACACAGACAACGTACGCATGCATCAAACCCATACGTTGATTTATTCACATTATGGTTTCTAGAGTAACCTTCCTATTGCCGCTGGGTAATTAGGAAGCTAAGAGGCTCCAGGCTTTTAACCGTCCTGTGTCACAACTCCATGCCTTGATTATTCAGCATCACCCTCAGATTTCTGAGATGACGAATGAAGGATGGCACACTACTCTAAGTGACACCAAGAACCAGCTCTCTGCGTCACGGTAATTAGTGACTAAAACAGTTTTCAGTGGTTTAAACAGTCATAAAATCCCAGGGGTGACCCTTTTAGGCAAAGATGGCAGACTGAACATGTGCATTTATTTTTGTTCCCTCCTGAAACCCTACTAAAAACATCAATAAATTACTTTAAAAAATGTTCAAAGGCATAAACCCACAGAGAGAGAGTGCAGGAGAGGGAAACAGGGAATCTGGAGAGGAGATGCACAAACAGTGACTCGGCAGACCTGACTGCACTGAATCACAGACCAAAAGTAGCAGAAGCCAAGAAGCCATCAAGGGCCACCACAGAGCCCGAGAACTGCAGCACCGGGTCCCTCTGGCAACGGGGGCGAAGGGAGGAAAGACAGGGTGGGCTGGAGTCTATCTCGGAAGGAGCCGAATCCCCCGCTCCCCTCCCGCTCTCTGAGCAGGTGTGGAGACCTTCCCTGGCAGAAGGCTGCGCACAGGGTCTGCAGACTAGAAGACGCAGGCTCAGCTGAGGGTGAGGGCCACTGGGCTGCCCTGCAGAAAGCAGGGCCCTGAGCCATGTTTGCGGGCTGGTGCTGACAGCCGTCTCCCCAGCCCCCTTCCCCACACGTGCACGCGCGCCAAGTCGCTCCAGTCGTGTCCGACTCCCTGTGACCCCGTGGACTGTGGCCCGCCGGGCTCCCCTGTCCCTGGGATCCTCCAGGCAAGAATACTGGAGTGGGTTGCCATGCCCTCCTCCAGGGGATCCTCCCGATCCAGGGACCAAACCTGCCTCTCTTATGTCTCCTGCACTGGCAGGCAGTTCTTTACCTCTAGCCCCACGTGGAAAGCTCCCTTTTCCCACAAGTTCCCAGCAAACTGGCAGCCAGGTCAGTGTCCTGTAGGAAAATGACATCATGGTCCTTCTCTGGAGAATCTGAGCAGTCCAAAGGAGAGAGAAGTGAAGATACCAACACGGGGGTTCCCCAATGGTCCACCCAGTTCAGCCCACAGGGAATACCACACTGACAAGTACACCCAGGCTTGTAATCAGCTGGCCTGTCCCACTCTTAGCTATGACCAGACCCTCAGGGATTGCCAGCACATGAGGAAAACCCATCATAAAAGACAGAGACCAAGCAAGAACAAGGCAACTCCAGAGACACAAGAGAATCTTCCTGGTGAAAACTTTTTTGAAAGATCAGTAATGTCCTCAAAGAGTTCACAGGACATATGTCATTTCTTAAGCAGAAAAGAACGTCATTTCTTAAGAAGTAATATTCAGAGAAGAGCAACAGAAAGAGCTCTGTGAAATCAACGACAGCGAAAATGAGACGCTCAGCTGAAGGACCGGAGGACAAAGCTGCAGAAATCTCATAGAAAGCAAGCAAACCCAAGACGACAGAAAGAGGACAGAAGATAAAACATAGTAAGAGGACTGACCCTAACTGTCCATCTGAAGAGCGGGACTAGAAAGAGAAGACAAAATACTGAAGGGAGCAAATCATTAATAAAACAGTGCAAGAAAACATTCCTCAAATGAAGCATACGTGTTTCAAAGACCAGAGGAGAGGAAA
>SJYX01013278.1:0-11353 GCA_006410675.1 Oreotragus oreotragus | reverse complement strand
ATGCTTACTTGCCATCTGTATTGCCTTCTTTGGTGAGGTATCTGGTAAGGTCTTTGGCCCGTGTTTTAGTCAAGTGATTTCTTACTGTTGAGTTCCAAGAGTTCTTTGAATGTTTGGATAACTATCTAAAAGTTCTATAGATTTACATTTTGCATTTAGCTGTGTCATTTACTTTGAATTAATTTTTCTTGATGGTTTAAGGTCCGTGTCTAGATTTCCATTTTGTGTGTGTGTGGATGTTGTTATTCTAGCACTCTTTGTTGCTTTTCTTCTTTATGTGTAAAAAATCTTTTCACCTGAAAATCAGTTATTTATGCATTTATTCATCAGCAATCAATTTTTAATAACTCATACAGATATTGTGCTAGAGACTGAACTTTCAGAATGAGAAATGAAACATATCCCTTGCCTGCAAACAGCTTCATTTTCATAAGGGATACAGAGAAGTAAAACAATCTTAATATAAAATCACCCTTGCATATTCCTGTAAGGCAAATGATTATTCTTATATATTGGTAGATATGAAATTCAGTTTGACATTGCATATAACAAGTATAGAAGGGTTCAGTGGGAATAACTATCAACAAGTTTAAAACGTATATTGTCTCCTTTTAATGAAGGAAAAATATTAACTTACGCATTGAACAAATGCGTCTTAGACTACTGCTATAGGGAACTCACTGGGACAGGTGTATTGGAGTATAGAGTCAAATCACATATAAATCCTGGCTTCAAGAATCTTGGAAGTATGGCTGAGGCAGAAACATGATTGGTAATAATTTGAGGGTAAAAGAGGTGTACATACTAAACGATGTACACTGAAAGAGCCATGGGAGTGCAAAAAAGGGAGACCATAGCAACTGTGAGTAAAATTTGCTGCTGCTAAATCACTTCAGTCGTGTCTGACTCTGTGCTACCCCACAGACGGCAGCCCACCAGGCTCCCCAGTCCCTGGGATTCTCCAGGCAAGAACACTGGAATAGGTTGCCATTTCCTTCTCCAATGCATGAAAGTGAAAAGTGAAGTTGCTCAGTCATGTCCGACTCTTAGCAACCCCATGGACTGCAGCCAGGCTCCTCCATCCATGGGATTTTTCAGGCAAGAGTACTGGAGTAGGGTGCCACTGCCTTCTCCGGTGAGTAAACTTACTGGTGCCTTAATAGGAATCAAGCATATACCAGTAATCATTGTATTTTTAAGTGCTACAATTTTGCAGTGCTGCAAAGACAATGTCACTTATAAATGTCCTAGGAGAAGTTGTAAAATGTATTAATTTTATTAAGTCTCAAACTTTGAGTATACATGTTAATTTCTGAGTGACAAAATGGGTTGCGTACATAAAGTACTTCTGCGGCATACTAGAGTAGTATGTTTGCCTCAAGGAGAAGCCCTTGTATGATTCTGTTGTGAAAAGAACTAAAAATTTTTGCATGGAGCATCATTTTCCCATAAAAGTGACAAAAATTATAAATGTTTTGACTTGGGTATTTGTCAAGTATTTGCTGAAAATCAAACAGCCAACAAAAGCCACTGAAAACATATGCTAACAAGAATAAATTTGAATTTTCAAGAGAAACTTAAAATTTTGGACAGCTTTAATCTGCCATTACAAGCCTGTCACCTTTAAAATATTTAAAGAATTTTCTGATAAGATCAGTGGTGCTGTTAATGTGATTATTAAAATATTATATCATGAAACATGTCTGCATAAATCAATGAACTAGTATTTACCAAATTACCAATACAATATTGTAAAATCATGTATTGATAACATCTATTCAAAATGCAGATTGATCAACAAATACTAGTGGAGTAGAGTGTTTAAAGTTCACTGATACAGTTTCATATTTCATAGTGCAAACAGCCTTAAGAAACTATCCCTTGTTGAATAGTGATGATGTATCAGAGAAGACTATCTATAACCATATGAAAAGTTTATTAATATAGTCCTCTACTTATTATATGTATATTTATGAGGAAAAATGATTTTTTCAGTATATAATACAACTGAAACAATGTATTGCAACTGATCGAATAAGCAGATATGAATCCATTTTTTTTAAAGCAGACATCAAAGAAATTTTCAAGATGTGAATATTATCACTCTTTCCACCATTTTAAAAATAGAATATTGCTGATAAAATATGTGTGTATGTGAACATGGTGCTTTCTAGGTGGCACTAGCGGTAAAGAGCCCATCTGCCAATTCAGGAGACATAAGAGACATGGTTTACATCCCTAGATTGGGAAGATCTCCTGGGGAAGGGAATGGCAACCCATTCCAGTATTCTTGCCTGGAGAATCCCATGGACAGAGGAGCCTGGTGGGCTATAGTTGCCCAGAGTCAGACTACTGAAGTGACTGAGCATACATACATATAAATATGAAGTGGATTTATTATTACCTGTTTAAATAAGTTAATAAAATATTTTTAAACATCTGTAGTCTTTTAATAGGTTTATCCCACATAAAGAAAAGTTCTGTGGGGGGCTTTGTGCCAGCTATCAGTGTATTGCCTCTCCACTCTGATTTTTTTTTTTTTCCTTTAACCTGTGAGAATGGAGCTGTGGTTTGCAAATATTTCTTTGCTGCCAAGCAGCAGAAAGTTCAATTCAGTCTATAATGCCACTGGAGTGACACTAGAGGTGGAGGAGGCTTTCTTTCCAGCTTCTGGTGTGACTTTATTGCCAGGATTCTACAGAACATTCTTACTGTAGCTTTCAATGTTAGGCAGCAGTAGCATTGCCAGGACCCTCAGATTCTCTGGGATCTGGAGTCCAGCCCAGGTAACTGTTCCCTGAATCCTTCTCTTCAGCCCCTTGCATATATTCCCATGCTTGAGGTCTAATCAGGCTGACTTAATGAGCAGACAACACGATCTTTATCTCACACTGCATAGGCTGTGCACAGCATCTCAGATTCATAAACAGGGAGACCTGTAGACCACGTTTTCATTAGTAGCGTCCATAATGGTGTTCTGACTCTTTTTGAGAGCCTGGAAACTAGTTTCGGCTCTCCTGTACCTCAGAGGGTCCTATCACTTGCCCATTGAATCTGGACCAACTCTGCTCATACAGCTCAGCAAAGTTCTCTACCATCTGGAAGATGGCACCAGACCTTTAAAAGATCTGAGCCCCAACCTTGGGAGCATCATTTTCTTTTCAAGTTGGTCATTTTTTTCCATCAGATGCTGGGAACACTTGAGTCATCTTTCCTGTTTTATAGTTACTGTATAATAACAGCTTTATAATATTTATTTACATAAACTTCACCTATTTAAATTACTGTGTGCTTTCTGACCCAGGGTCCTAAATAATTTCTAAGATGGCCTAAGGGTCCTGGAACCAAAAATTTTAAATGACTGCTATAGGACATAGTAAAAGTAAGTAAAGGTGGGTGGTCACTGCCTAGAGGGGCCAGGGAACAATATCATTTGAAGTGCTTGCCCCACTGGCAATAAGTCAGACCCATTCTAGTAAAGATTTGCAGAACGAACTGTCTATCCAAAATGGATGAGAGAGAGCCTCTTGTGGGTATAATAATAATTCTGAAACAGTCTCCTTGTACCCTTATGATTTTAGTTAATGAAACTGGCATTGATCCTGGGACATTTAAAAATGCATACTGATCTTTTCCCAAAATTTATTTCTTCTTCAGACTTTGCAGTGTAGTCTGTACCTCAGAGTCTAACCAGTTCTTATCACCTTGTATCACTATTACTCATGAACAAACTCTCCATCATTTCTTGCCTATGTAATGACATATTATCCTAACTGGATTCCAAGCTTCTGTATTTACCCCTCTATTCTGATATCTGCATAGCAGGCTAACATCTATANTCAGGGTTGATCTCCTTCAGAATGGACTGGTTGGATCTCCTTGCAGTCCAAGGGACTCTCAAGAGTCTTCTCCAGCACCACAGTTCAAAAGCATCAATTGTTCGGTGCTCAGCCTTCTTCACAGTCCAAGACTGTCTATCGATTTCCTTATGAAGGACATCTTTATTGCTTCCAAGTTTTAGCAATTATGAATAAAGCTGATGTTAAACATTTTATATAGGTTATTGAAAATACATAAATTTTTAACTTCTTTGGGTAAGCACTAGGTCACATAAATGCTGGATTATATGATTAAGGATATGTTTAGTTTTGCAAGAAATTGCCAAACTATCTTCAAAATGGCCATAACGTTTACATTCTTACCAACTGATGATTGAGGCTTCCCATTGCCCCACATCTTCATCACCTTTCTGTGTTGTCAAGTGTTTGGAATTTTGATCATTCTAATAGACAGGTAGTGGCATCCCTTGGTTGTTTTACTTTACATGTCTTATGACATGTGATGTGGAGCATATTTTAATATGCTTACTTGCCATCTGTATTGCCTTCTTTGGTGAGGTATCTGGTAAGGTCTTTGGCCCGTGTTTTAGTCAAGTGATTTCTTACTGTTGAGTTCCAAGAGTTCTTTGAATGTTTGGATAACTATCTAAAAGTTCTATAGATTTACATTTTGCATTTAGCTGTGTCATTTACTTTGAATTAATTTTTCTTGATGGTTTAAGGTCCGTGTCTAGATTTCCATTTTGTGTGTGTGTGGATGTTGTTATTCTAGCACTCTTTGTTGCTTTTCTTCTTTATGTGTAAAAAATCTTTTCACCTGAAAATCAGTTATTTATGCATTTATTCATCAGCAATCAATTTTTAATAACTCATACAGATATTGTGCTAGAGACTGAACTTTCAGAATGAGAAATGAAACATATCCCTTGCCTGCAAACAGCTTCATTTTCATAAGGGATACAGAGAAGTAAAACAATCTTAATATAAAATCACCCTTGCATATTCCTGTAAGGCAAATGATTATTCTTATATATTGGTAGATATGAAATTCAGTTTGACATTGCATATAACAAGTATAGAAGGGTTCAGTGGGAATAACTATCAACAAGATTAAAACGTATATTGTCTCCTTTTAATGAAGGAAAAATATTAACTTACGCATTGAACAAATGCGTCTTAGACTACTGCTATAGGGAACTCACTGGGACAGGTGTATTGGAGTATAGAGTCAAATCACATATAAATCCTGGCTTCAAGAATCTTGGAAGTATGGCTGAGGCAGAAACATGATTGGTAATAATTTGAGGGTAAAAGAGGTGTACATACTAAACGATGTACACTGAAAGAGCCATGGGAGTGCAAAAAAGGGAGACCATAGCAACTGTGAGTAAAATTTGCTGCTGCTAAATCACTTCAGTCGTGTCTGACTCTGTGCTACCCCACAGACGGCAGCCCACCAGGCTCCCCAGTCCCTGGGATTCTCCAGGCAAGAACACTGGAATAGGTTGCCATTTCCTTCTCCAATGCATGAAAGTGAAAAGTGAAGTTGCTCAGTCATGTCCGACTCTTAGCAACCCCATGGACTGCAGCCAGGCTCCTCCATCCATGGGATTCTTCAGGCAAGAGTACTGGAGTAGGGTGCCACTGCCTTCTCCGGTGAGTAAACTTACTGGTGCCTTAATAGGAATCAAGCATATACCAGTAATCATTGTATTTTTAAGTGCTACAATTTTGCAGTGCTGCAAAGACAATGTCACTTATAAATGTCCTAGGAGAAGTTGTAAAATGTATTAATTTTATTAAGTCTCAAACTTTGAGTATACATGTTAATTTCTGAGTGACAAAATGGGTTGCGTACATAAAGTACTTCTGCGGCATACTAGAGTAGTATGTTTGCCTCAAGGAGAAGCCCTTGTATGATTCTGTTGTGAAAAGAACTAAAAATTTTTGCATGGAGCATCATTTTCCCATAAAAGTGACAAAAATTATAAATGTTTTGACTTGGGTATTTGTCAAGTATTTGCTGAAAATCAAACAGCCAACAAAAGCCACTGAAAACATATGCTAACAAGAATAAATTTGAATTTTCAAGAGAAACTTAAAATTTTGGACAGCTTTAATCTGCCATTACAAGCCTGTCACCTTTAAAATATTTAAAGAATTTTCTGATAAGATCAGTGGTGCTGTTAATGTGATTATTAAAATATTATATCATGAAACATGTCTGCATAAATCAATGAACTAGTATTTACCAAATTACCAATACAATATTGTAAAATCATGTATTGATAACATCTATTCAAAATGCAGATTGATCAACAAATACTAGTGGAGTAGAGTGTTTAAAGTTCACTGATACAGTTTCATATTTCATAGTGCAAACAGCCTTAAGAAACTATCCCTTGTTGAATAGTGATGATGTATCAGAGAAGACTATCTATAACCATATGAAAAGTTTATTAATATAGTCCTCTACTTATTATATGTATATTTATGAGGAAAAATGATTTTTTCAGTATATAATACAACTGAAACAATGTATTGCAACTGATCGAATAAGCAGATATGAATCCATTTTTTTTAAAGCAGACATCAAAGAAATTTTCAAGATGTGAATATTATCACTCTTTCCACCATTTTAAAAATAGAGTATTGCTGATAAAATATGTGTGTATGTGAACATGGTGCTTTCTAGGTGGCACTAGTGGTAAAGAGCCCATCTGCCAATTCAGGAGACATAAGAGACATGGTTTACATCCCTAGGTTGGGAAGATCTCCTGGGGAAGGGAATGGCAACCCATTCCAGTATTCTTGCCTGGAGAATCCCATGGACAGAGGAGCCTGGTGGGCTATAGTTGCCCAGAGTCAGACACTACTGAAGTGACTGAGCATACATACATATAAATATGAAGTGGATTTATTATTACCTGTTTAAATAAGTTAATAAAATATTTTTAAACATCTGTAGTCTTTTAATAGGTTTATCCCACATAAAGAAAAGTTCTGTGGGGGGCTTTGTGCCAGCTATCAGTGTATTGCCTCTCCACTCTGATTTTTTTTTTTTTCCTTTAACCTGTGAGAATGGAGCTGTGGTTTGCAAATATTTCTTTGCTGCCAAGCAGCAGAAAGTTCAATTCAGTCTATAATGCCACTGGAGTGACACTAGAGGTGGAGGAGGCTTTCTTTCCAGCTTCTGGTGTGACTTTATTGCCAGGATTCTACAGAACATTCTTACTGTAGCTTTCAATGTTAGGCAGCAGTAGCATTGCCAGGACCCTCAGATTCTCTGGGATCTGGAGTCCAGCCCAGGTAACTGTTCCCTGAATCCTTCTCTTCAGCCCCTTGCATATATTCCCATGCTTGAGGTCTAATCAGGCTGACTTAATGAGCAGACAACACGATCTTTATCTCACACTGCATAGGCTGTGCACAGCATCTCAGATTCATAAACAGGGAGACCTGTAGACCACGTTTTCATTAGTAGCGTCCATAATGGTGTTCTGACTCTTTTTGAGAGCCTGGAAACTAGTTTCGGCTCTCCTGTACCTCAGAGGGTCCTATCACTTGCCCATTGAATCTGGACCAACTCTGCTCATACAGCTCAGCAAAGTTCTCTACCATCTGGAAGATGGCACCAGACCTTTAAAAGATCTGAGCCCCAACCTTGGGAGCATCATTTTCTTTTCAAGTTGGTCATTTTTTTCCATCAGATGCTGGGAACACTTGAGTCATCTTTCCTGTTTTATAGTTACTGTATAATAACAGCTTTATAATATTTATTTACATAAACTTCACCTATTTAAATTACTGTGTGCTTTCTGACCCAGGGTCCTAAATAATTTCTAAGATGGCCTAAGGGTCCTGGAACCAAAAATTTTAAATGACTGCTATAGGACATAGTAAAAGTAAGTAAAGGTGGGTGGTCACTGCCTAGAGGGGCCAGGGAACAATATCATTTGAAGTGCTTGCCCCACTGGCAATAAGTCAGACCCATTCTAGTAAAGATTTGCAGAACGAACTGTCTATCCAAAATGGATGAGAGAGAGCCTCTTGTGGGTATAATAATAATTCTGAAACAGTCTCCTTGTACCCTTATGATTTTAGTTAATGAAACTGGCATTGATCCTGGGACATTTAAAAATGCATACTGATCTTTTCCCAAAATTTATTTCTTCTTCAGACTTTGCAGTGTAGTCTGTACCTCAGAGTCTAACCAGTTCTTATCACCTTGTATCACTATTACTCATGAACAAACTCTCCATCATTTCTTGCCTATGTAATGACATATTATCCTAACTGGATTCCAAGCTTCTGTATTTACCCCTCTATTCTGATATCTGCATAGCAGGCTAACATCTATAATAGTAGCAACCAGGGTGACACTTCTAAAAAACCAAAAACAAAAAGTAAAATACCATTACTCCCCTAATAAAACCTTCCAATAGTCTTCCATATAGCCCAGAGTAAAGACCAAAATATTTACCGTGGCCTAAGATTTTCCATACAGTTTTTCTCTCATTACTGTTTGCCTGCATCATCAAGTACTTTTCCCATCACTCCTGTTCCAACCATACTTGTTTCCATGAAAATAGGAGGTATGCTACACCTCAGGGCTCTGACACATTTCAAAGTGCCTTGATGATGGCTGGATAGTTTTTCACTTTATTTCTACAAACTTAGCATTCAGAACAATACTTGAAAAACTATTTACTCTGTAATCTTTTTTGAATAAAGGAATAAACCAGTATGAGCTGAAAGGCTAAAGAAACCTAGATAGAATCTTAAAAATTATAGTTTTCTCCAGAGTGAAACCTAATTCTTATATTTACCTCTTGTTATGTATATTTTCCTATAGACTGCATTTTAGAGGATATTGTGGTTTCAGTTCAGTTTAAAACTATATCCCAAGATAGTGTCAAAATAAAACTGTATGTTAGAACCAAAGTACTTAGAGTCATTCAAAAATCTTTAATTAAGTACCTATCACACTTAAGATACCCTTTTAGCTACTGTATAAGCCAAAATGGTGAAAATATGACATAGGTCAATTATGAAAAGGCAGCAAAGTGTACTGTGCATAATTCCACTGTCAAAGCAGCAGACCAAGCACACATTGAAGTCACTGCACTGCCACCTCAGATCTACAAAGTACAGGGAAACAATGGGAAAACAAATTAGTGAACATACAACTATAACTGAAATAAAAGGGAAATTCTCAGAGGCACTGGATTTGTGCAAATTCTTTGAAAAAAAAAAAAAAAGTGCATCCAACTGAAATTTTCCACATTAAAATGGACCTAAATGGCATGTCACAATCCTCAAGGGAGGTTAGGCAGCCCAGGATACTATGTGAGAATTCTGTTCACAAAACTAAGGCACACAACTAATGATCAGCAAACATCAGAAGGAGATCAATACCATGAATGAGAAAAAACAAAAATCAAATGTATGAAAACTTCCAAAGAGATAAAATTAATTTTTCAATCCAGAAGTTGAATCTAAGTAACACAAAATAAATAAGAATATGTGTCTCATTCTTATTTAGGAGACTTAGACATTCAAAGAGATGTCCTAGGAGACTTGGACAGAGAAGGCAGTGGCCCCCCACTCCAGTCCTCTTGCCTGGAAAATCCCGTGGATGAGGGAGCCTGGTGGGCTGCAGTCCATGGGGTCGCTAACAGTTGGGCACGACTGAGCGACTTCACTTTCACCTTTCGCTTTTATGCATTGGAGAAGGCAATGGCCCCCACTCCAGTACTCTTGCCTGGAAAATCCCATTGATGGAGGAGCCTGATGGGCTGCAGTCCATGGGGTCGCTAACAGTTGGGCACGACTGAGCGACTTCACTTTCACCTTTCGCTTTCATGCATTGGAAAGGCAATGGCAACCCACTCCAGTGTTCTTGCCTGGGGAATACCAGGGATGGGGGAGCCTGGTGGGCTGCCATCTCTGGGGTCGCACAGAGTCGGACACGACTGAAGCGACTTAGCAGCAGCAGCAGCAGCAGCAGCAGCAGCAGCAGGAGACTTAGAAATCAAAGAAAATGAGATCTATAGATGGTGGATCATTTGGGGGGAAGTTACGTATTTAACCATATGCTTAGCAAACATAAGATCTGAACTGATGGTGAATAAAGACAAATTGCATTTCATCGGAATTGGAAAGGTGATGGGGACTCAGACATTATGATGGCACATGGGGAGGATGAAATCTCTGGAATAAAGAATTGATGTTAAGGAAAACGAGAAAATAAGAATCAAAATTCAGGACAGAGATGATGAAAGTTGGAAAAATTTGGATTTGCACTAGCAGATAATAGGAAAAGTACTAGGTTTATTCAGTTCAGTTCAGTCGCTCATTCGTGTCCGACTCTTTGAGACCCCATGAACCACAGCATGCCAGGCCTCCCTGTCCATCACCAACTCCTGGAGTTCACCCAAACTCATGTCCATTGAGTTGGTGATGCCATCCAGACATCTCATCCTCTGTTGTCCCCTTCTCCTCCTGCCCCCAATCCCTCCTAGCATCAGAGTCTTTTCCAATGAGTCAACTCTTCGCATGAAGTGGCCAAAGTACTGGAGTTTCATTAGCCGGGAACAAATATACATCACTGTACAGGAGAGAAGGAGTGTAAAGACAATTGTTCTTTTGTACTGAAAAAAATAATAGTGAGTCATAGAAGAAAAAATCCTAAATGTAGGCAGTGTTAGTGAATACTTTTATAACTGTAAAGATTTCTGAAAAATTTTCCCAGGATGTTAGAATATTATTTGGCTTCACGTATTTTATCTCATTAATTTTACACATTTTCAAAATGGTAATGAACTGATGAATATCATATGTAGAAGTTTTGGTGGTGCTGTGGTCCAGTTGCTCAGTCATGCCTGACTCTGTGAAGCTTTAATATAAGGTTCCAAATTTGCCAGCACTTTTCCTTTTGAGTCCGTGCACTTTCTATTTTGAAACTGGATGTGTTTGGGACCTCCAGTGCACATGGTAATAGAAAAAAAGTGAATGAGTGTATATTGTACAATTGTGGTTTCATACCCTCAGGTTGAGAATGGTTTCTAGGCAGCAATATTAATTGGAATGAAGTTTGGTATCTTGAGGGAGGGTTATGAAACAAAAGTGAAATTTTAAAAAAAGACAAAACTAAATCTAAAATATAAAGTGAAAATATAAAACATTATATTTACCTTTATGTGGTGTTAGCTTTATGACTGGGTCATGGGTAGATGCTTGAATGAGTCTTCAGGTGGCTATTAGGAAAGCATAAAAGAAACTGAAAAAGCTATTACTGGAAACTGGAGGAAAATATATTTCTTGTTATGTAGTGATGAAGATGGCCAAAACCGAAATCAGACTGATTATATTCTTTGCAGCCAAAGATGGAGAAGCTCTCTACAATCAGCAAAAACAAGACCACGAGCTGACTGTGTCTCATCTCATGAACTCCTTATTGCCAAATTCAGACTGAAATTGAAGAAAGTGGGGAAAACCACTAGACCATTCAG
>SJYX01013276.1:485501-497818 GCA_006410675.1 Oreotragus oreotragus | reverse complement strand
AAGCAAATATTATGTAGATAATAAGAATGACAGTATTAATGCTTTTGCAAGTACTGAATACTAACCAGAAAGTGTGTTTGTTCTTCAGTGTTGATCCCTCAGTTGTTAACATATCAGATGAAATGGCCAAAACTGCACAGTGGAAGGCACTGTCCATGAACACTGAGAATGCCAAAGTAACCAGACCTAACCCGAGGTAGCTGTAACACTTTATGCATTTTCTAACTGTAGCGACTTCTAGTTTACTTATGGATAGCTATTTAGGAAACCATTCAATTTAACTCAATTTGTGTAATTTACATTCTCCTTACTTAACAGAACAACATTTTTTTCTTCCTCTTCTCCTTCTTCATCTGTCCATCATTTTGCTGTGTACTGGAGCAGATATGGGTACTGATTTTTTTTGTTATTTTAAAAATTTATAGTTACCTGCTTCAAAAAAAAAAAGAATTGGCGTTATATTGTAATGCAAATAAATATATACATATGGAATAAATATATAAAGGATCAGAAACCATATAAAGAAAAAAAATTACTAGGGGTTGAATACTAAAATAGAATGCTGCCTCAGTTATGCCCTGATGGTCCCCCCAGAAATATACCTTGTTTTGTTTTGTTTCACCCTACTATATCTTCTGATGAGGTAAACTTTTTCCTAGGAGATACTTGTAAGAAATTTAATCCATGATTGTGAAGGCCTTTAGTTTTATAATGAGCCATGTATTGCACAACTGTTTCATAATCCCTTATGTTTCTTCTTATGAAATAACTCTTATTTTCTTTCTTTCTCCCTCAGTTTAAGACCTAAACTTCAGAAATTCTGACTTGATAATCATTAGTACTTTAACCCCTCATGTCTCTGGAGAAATTAGGTATTATCCTGTAGAATACTCAGTCATTCAGAGTCAACAGAAACTTATATTGTATATACTTTGTTCGAGACACTGTATTAGACATATATGCTGTATTAGACTGTATATGCAGCTTGGGTGTCAGATTAAGACTTCCAGGCAAGCAGTCACAGGTCTTTCTCCATCTTTCTCTGCCTCCTTTAGAATTTTGCTTCTGCTTAATCTTTGTTACCAGATTTTTTATTTTTATTTTTTTGCTTTTCTCCCATCATTTCTTGAGTTTTAATTTTCTAAGCTAGACTGTTTCCTTCACTTATATATATGATCTCAAAAGTTTTAAAGTTAAACTTTTTGTCATTTTGGATTATTTCCTGCAGCCCAAATTTCACTAGACACTCTTTTAACTTTTAGTTCAACTCCTGTCAGCACCCCTGGCCCACAGTGTTAGTATAAAGACCTTAGACTAATATCATTTTGTCTTTTGTAAGTACTTCTGCCTTTCATTCAGGTTGCCCCTCAATTCAAAATAGCTTAGGAGGAAAGAGAATGTTTTGTTACGTTGTTCAACAGAAGAACGTTTGAGGTGTCTTCCTTCAAATTTGTCTGGAGAAGGCAGCAAACCATAGCATGTTTCTATATTTTGAAAATTTTTCAAAGCCCAGATATTCTTGTTATAATTAATCAGTTAAATCTATATACACAGAATCATTGTTTTTGATATTAACTTGAAAATGTGGAATCTTGTATTTGTGAACTTTGGGGAGATAAGATTTGGAAGTTTGTTGCATTTTGCAGGAAATAATTGTTTAAATTATTTAAATTTGATTAATTTGTCAGTAAAAGTCAGATGTTATAACTGTTCATATATAAAGTAAAATTATTAAGCATAGGCATCATAACCTAACCAATTTTAAGTTGTAAAAAAATGTGAATTTCAGTGGCAAAAAAATCTATTAAAAAGCTAAGACTTTTTAATATTTGCCTTTGGGCATCAAAGTTTACTGATATTAAAAGAAAGCAGTAAGATAGTGTTGGCAGCTAGTATGTTTATAGTATTAATAGCCATCTCAAAGGTATTATGAATGTTTACTGTTGGCCATGTGTGAATGTAATATTTGACCATTTCAAAATTGCTTATTCTCATTCTTTGTTTTAAATAGCCCTGAAAAACCTGTAAGTGTGAAAATAAATTTTGAATTTTTAATATTTGCCTTTGGGCATCAAAGTTTACTGATATGAAAAGAAAGCAGTAAGATAGTATTGGCAGCTAGTATGTTTATAGTATTAATAGCCATCTGAAAGGTATTATGAATGTTTACTGTTGGCCATGTGTGAATGTAATATTTGACCATTTCGAAATTGCTTATTCTCATTCTTTGTTTTAAATAGCCCTGAAAAACCTGTAAGTGTGAAAATAAATTTTGAAGATGAACCAAGAAAGAAATACCTGGATGCTGAAACTTCATTATAGATTTGAACGAAGAGGAATTATATATACAGATAGATTAGATACATATACATATATGTGTGTATGTAGATATAATGTGTGTGTTTCGTGTTGCTATATATAACAATATTATATGTCATGCCCCTTATGCGTGACTACTGGGGTTTTTTGTTTTTTTTTGTTTTTTTTTGAAGTAGTGTCTGAAGTTTGTTAGGAGCACCATGGAGACTGTGTTTATAATGAAATGGTCTCTTGGAAGTAAGGTACATGGTTCTTACTAATCAAATATTTATTTTTCTGTTGGAAGTTTTTTTTTCTGTTCTGCAGTAGAAAAATGTGGGAAAATGCGTTGTCTACTTTTCTTTAAATCTGTTCTTTTAAAAAAATAATCTTTAAATCTATTTAAATCAGTGGCAGTTCATACCAACCTTAAGTGACAAGTGTTTTGTCCATATTTTTAAATTTTTCCCTTGAGTTGCTAGCAGTGTTCCCATCTGACTTCCCTTCTGCTAGTGCGCTGAGGGGAGAGCAGAGTGCTCTGCCTGTGCAGGGGCACAGATGCTGCTGCGTCCCTCATCCCGTACGTGCCCGTCACGTTTCGCAGCTGATGGGGAACCTTCTGGCTGCAGAGGTACAACAGTGGAAACGTTCTAGATAAGACCTACAGTTTTGACCTTTATATTTTTGAAATGTATTTTAAACCTTAAAACCTCCACATCTAGGTTTCCATTCTGATAAACAAGTAAAATTGCAAGTGATTTTATAATTTAATCCTCATACCAGTCATTAGTTAATGAATTTTAAAAGCTATAAAATACCACTTTAAAGTAGTTAAACTTTGTTGCCTTTGTAGAATTTTTTTTCTGAACTTTAATACCCTTTTAGAGCTCCATATGCCCACTCTGTTCTCTGCCTTTGCTGTCTTTTATGTAAAATGTGGCTAGTTTGTATCAGGTTCAAGTTCTTGATTATTTTTCTGTAAGTATGATTAATCAGGAGTCAGAATTCTCTTAAGTGGGTTAATGATCAGTATTACTTTATTAAGAATTACCTTTCATTTTCTCTTTACGTTGTTCTTTCTGTTGTATAGGTAATGTCTAATAGATTGTTATCTGTGATTTCATTTTAAGATATTTAATTTATTTTAATTGATATGATGCTTAAATGTTATATAAACATTTGAAAAGATGACACATATAGAGTAAGTTTAATGTAGATAGTTGGTGCTCACTTGCATTTACGGTTTATCTGAAAGCAGTTGATAGATTTTACATCTTTGATATAAAGCACTGCCATATTTGTATTTTAAAAGAAATTTAGACTTACTATGTGTATAGCTCAGATTGATGACATTCTTCCTAGTTTGTGTTTGTGTGTTTTA
Source organism: Oreotragus oreotragus (assembly GCA_006410675.1). Taxonomy (NCBI): domain Eukaryota; kingdom Metazoa; phylum Chordata; class Mammalia; order Artiodactyla; family Bovidae; genus Oreotragus; species Oreotragus oreotragus. The sequence continues at coordinate 494,139 of SJYX01013276.1, read as the reverse complement.
TTTAGATTTTGATTTTCTGAGCTGTCTTTTTAACTTCTAGCAAATCTTTTTAGTCATCTTTTATATACTTTTTAGCTCCATATGAAATAAATAAATATTGTTCTTGTTAAGCCTGTAGGACTGGATGAATGGGGTTGTGAAACTGATTTGGCAAAAGGATGATTTCTAAAAACCAAATGAGTATTGAGAAGCCACTGAAATACTGAAAATGATAACATGAATGTTAGGATGAAAATTGCAATGAAATTCCAATGCTCTTTAATCAGTTCTAATCAAAGTATAAAAATGTGAAGAATTCATCTTATAGAAGATCATGAACGATACCCAAAGCTGATGTTTTAGCAATTCTAGCAATCCATTCCAAACTTCTTAACACGAAATTTCCACATCTAAGACCATGTTACCCAATTCTAGTTAAAATAACGGATTCACTTTCTGCCTCGTGGGAGGCTGGAAATGTAACTAATTTTCTTTAGAAAATGTAGCTGGCATCTTTTGGCGCTGCCTGAAGAAGAGAGATGCTGTGGTACTTGGTGAGAGAATGTTACCCATGGTGCTTGTTAGTGTTATGAGCTTCCAGTGAAGTGAGTCCTTTTTGTTCATAGCAGCATAATCCTTTCCAAAGACCCCAGTATTTGCTGCTATAATTTTGTAAACTGCCCTGTTTAACCTGAACAAGATGATTTCCTCACATCATTTCCTTGGGTCTGGACGTCATAGGGTTAACAAAATGTGCTTATTTTACAGGAAGTAATTTTAAAATTTAAACTGAAAACTCCTTGGGATCATAGTGTTTATGTGATTGTATTTAATTACGAAAACTGGCTATCCAGTGCCAGATAAACCATGACTTGCAGAATGCTTTGCACTCCATGTTTTTTACCGTTTTAATTGTAAAATAGTTTCTGCTTTCTTTTGACTCCTTGACTTACAAAATGATCTGCTATGGCTACTCCACTGAAAAGCAAAGCTAATTCATGTTTAAGTAATAGCTTGTTTTATGTGGCTATATTTTCCCACTGTTTTAGGAAAATAACTATCATGGATAGCATTCTTTGAAAGATAGTGAAAAGTATAATTTAATACTTGTATTGATTTTTAAATGTTGCCTTAAACACATATAGATGAGCAGTAGTGATTGCTATGTACTGATTTACCTCAAGGTGCAAAAGTATTAATAAACCTGTGCATATTCCATTTATAAAATAAAGTCATAGAAACAGCCCTGCACTTCCTCAGATGCCTTGGTCTCCAGGACAGAGCTCAGAGCTGCTGAGTACCCGGGCTGTGGGGCCACTCAGGACACTCTTTCTTCCACCAGTTTTATTTATTATAGACATCAGTTTACAGAGACTAATACCATCCTCATGTTGACCATCTGAAATTTAGTTTCTTTTGAATGCTATTTCACTCTAACATTGCAGCTTTGGGGAAGACAGTGAACTCTAGTTACTTCCTTGTGATAAAAGGATGCTGCTCTGTATTCTCTAATATTAGATACACAAAGTGAGGTGCACGATCTGTCTACCGGGTGTTATATGTGTGAGTGTGCCTGTGTGAATGATGTGGTCAGTCATAAATCTCTCAAGTTGTTTTAAAAAGCTGTGGCGTATCATTGTTCATATTTGCCAAGTCTATAAAGTGTGTAGAATTTTTTATGTGCTAATGCATGTATTTATAAAGCAGATTTCTTTACCACTCAAAATTACTAACTTTTGCTTTATCCATCTAAAAAACCATTTCTGTTTCTTTCACATATCCAAAGTTTATGTATATATGTAATAGCTTTATAACTTTTTCCTTTCACAAAAAGTAGGTTCAAATTCTGTAAAAAGAAAAATGGCTTCTGAAACAGAGGTATGACACCAGAGCTTGCTGTTTTTAAAGGATTGTATCATGTACAACAGTTATGTAAATGTGCTCAACAGTGTAACATGTGAGTCCTGTTTTAAAGTGCTCAGATTTCGGATGTATAAGCCATTGATATAACATTGTAATTCAAAAATGTTTAAATTAAATAATTTAATGTTTTAAATTTATTTATGTAGATCACATTGTTATCATATGCAATAGAACTATGTGAACTGTTTTTTGGTTTAGTCCAACAGCTATTTATTTTTTTAGAAGGTTGAAGACTTTAAGGACATTCAAAATTTTAAATAGTGTTCATAATTCAGAACTTGGCAATTTTAATGTAAAGTTGGTACTTTTCTAACTTCAAAAAGTAATGTAAGTGTTAATAGTTGGAAATGGAATCATCTAAAGATCATTTTTTTAATTTAATTTAATTAGCATAGACTGACCTCTGCAGTTGACTTAGAGTAATTGTTAACAGTTGTTTTTTAAAGCAGATTTTTGTGCATTGATTTTTGTGTTGTGGTTTTCCTTTTGTTACTTTCATATTAAAAGGTATTTTTTTGTTTTGTTTTTGGGGGTTTTTCTTCCAGTGTTTACTCCATTTAAATAAATAGAAATTGAATTTTATTGTTCATTTATACAGTATTTGATAGCTTGGTATAATAAGAACAGTACGGTTCTAATTTTTATGACTTTTATAATTATCAATACAGTGATATTTTCTATTATAATAAAATCTAAAGTAAATTAAACATTTAAAATGTAGAACTGATATTTTTAATCTATATGAAGTACAAGTATCTACCAGTCTAGAATGTGAATAATCCTGCTTTTCAAATCTGTCTCATAATATTAGAAGAAAACTATTTTTTGGAGATGTTATTGAAGTTGAAAGAGCAATAAAAGTCTACTAAATCAGTTGTTGAATATTGTCTTTTACTTTGGTATTAGAAGATCCCCCCGCCCTGCCACATGAGAGGGGATGGAGAAAAAGCAAGTAATTTCTATTTCCTGCCTCCTAATTTTCCTGTGCTTTAGTAAGCAGGAGACAGAAAAGAGGAAACAGAGAAGGAAATGAAACAAAATAGTGTGTGTTTCACAATAATGTTCTGACAGTTAAGAAATAATGAAATTAAAGCCCTTTAAGATAGGCTGGTCCAGTATATTCCCTATTTTAAGACACATCTGTTTAGAATGGGAATTTTACAATGCGGAGTGTGATGAACACGCATCACATTACATGATGTGTAATGAGCATGTTGATACTTAACACACACACTCAGGCGTGCTTTTCTTTTTTGTTTTTAGTGATTGATTTTATTAGGAATTATTTTTTAGTAATAGCCAATGATGGGGTTTGGTTTGTCTTCCATTAGGCACATATGGCTTCCCTGGTGGCTCAGAGGTTAAACGTCTGCCTCCAATGTGGGAGACCCAGGTTCGATCCCTGGGTTGGGAAGATCCCCTGGAGAAGGAAGTGGCAACCCACTCCAGTATTCTTGCCTGGAGAATCCCAAGGACGGAGAAGCCTGGTAGGCTACAGTCCACGGGGTCGCAAAGAGTCGGACACGACTGAGCGACTTCACACACACACAGGCACATATGGAGCACTTCTTCCTGTGTTTTCTGGACTTACTGCAAGGTTTCCAATTTCCCAGTGAATCTGATAACCTTTGGGAGCGAGATGGAAAAAAGTGCTTAAGGTTTTAGAAGCTTCGTTTGAAAGTTCTATTTACATTTACTTGAGGGGAGAAATATTTTTTGTCAATTTGTTATTCCCAGCTACAGAGCTTTGAGATTTTTGTGGGCATTGAGGGTGGGGAGAGCAAAGGACACAGTGAGCTTCACACTCAGTTTTGTTTGCTCTTGCTCCTTAAGGCAGGTCTGATCGCTCCCGCATCAGTTCTGTGACCTTCACAAAACTTAACTCTGTGCTTTTCATGAAAACACGGCTATTGTTGGGAAAACCTTCCTTCCTATTTCTCTGCTGTTCTCAAAGCTCAGTGAAAGTGGTGCCTTTTCTTCCAGTTGCACTCTCCCGTGTGCTGTCTGCTGTAAGAGCATTTCCCTGCCTCCACTCAAGAGTGTGTGTCTGTGTTCAATATACCCTCTTTCTGTTTTTGTTCTTTTCCTAGACCAGTGGTCTAGGGGCATTTTAGAAATTTGGGGGATTGTTTTTTGTGTGTGTTCTTGTGGATTCTGAATATTTCGATATCTATTTAAGGTACATTTGTTTGTACCGTATGTTAACTATGACATTAAACTATTTTACTTTTGAACATGTGATTTACATGACCTGTGGGTTCACATTAGGATAGTGAAAGGGGTGTTCAAAAACACCAGTAGGGGATTTGAAGTCTTACACACTTGGACTCTATCAGGCACGAGCTTGATGCAGGCGTGAGCGCTTTGCGGGCCTTGTGCCCTTCTCACCTCAGCAGCAGAGGATGGGCGGGCCCCACGCAGGTGGCTGTGCTGCTCCTCTCCTCCACAGCCCCTTGTGTCCCAGGCCTCTTAATCATCTGTGTGACTGTCCGTTATATTCAGGGGAGGCGGAAACATTAAGACTTTATTTTAAGAAAGAGGAGAAAGGTGGGAAGCTCATTGAGTATTCTGATAAAAGTTCAGAGGACTACTTTTGTCTCTTGCTTAATATCTAAAATGTCTCTAGAGAATACGTCTGCTCAGCATCCGGCTGCCTTCTCTGTTACTTTTTTGTTTTGATTGGTAACATTATTTGTGCTGATGGTATGTTCTCTTCAGTTTAATTAGTTCTGCTACATTCCCCTGAGTTTGCTTTTCATCTCACCTCTCTGTATTTTCCAAAATGGTACCTTACTATTTTAGTTAGTAAAAAATATCTTCAAGTACTCAGATCAAAATGTCATTATGCTATTGGGTCTACCTTTCATTATTATTTAGAGCAGAAAAAAATATCAGGCTAAGCATTCACTGTATTCATTTTAAATCAAGTTTTGGGAGATTTAATCACCGCACTAATTGACATGCCCATGGGGCTTGGAACTATATTAAGGTGAGACTGAATTGTTCAGGGAGCAGCATGGTGGTTAAGGCTGGGCTCTAGATTGGAACTCTTAAGATCTCCCCTGCATCCATCAATTACCAGCTCTGGGCTATGGGCCTCCTGGCTCTAAACTAGTATGAGAAATAACCAGGTGATATGAAGAGTAAGTCAAACAAAGAGGAAAGAGTTTGGAGCAGTCCCTGGCACAAAATAAACGCTCATAAAGCTTCATAATGTGTGCACATTCATCTCACATGCTAGTAAGGTAATGCTCAAAATTCTCCAAGCCAGGCTTCAACAGTACATGACTGTGAACTTCTGGTAGTTCCAAGCTGGATTTACAAAAGGTAGAGGAACCAGAGATCAAATTTCCAACATCCTTTGGATCATCAAAAAAGCAAGAGACTTCCAGAAAAACATCTATTTTTGTTTTACTGACTATGCCAAAGCCTTTGACTGTGTGGATCACAAGAAACTGGAAAATTCTGAAAGAGATGGGAATACCAGACCACCTGACCTGCCTCTTGAGAAACCTGTATGCAGGTCAGGAAGCAACAGTTAGAACTGGACATGAAACAACAGACTGGTTCCAAATAGGGAAAGGAGTAGGTCAAGGCTGTATATTGTCACCCTGCTTATTTAACTTATGCAGAGTACACCATGAGAAATGCTGGGCTGGATGAAGCACAAGCTGGAATCCAAATTGCCAGGAGAAATATTAATAACCTCAGATAATACAGATGACACCACCCTTACAGCAGAAAGTGAGGAAGAACTACAGAGCTTCTCGATGAAAGTGAAAGAGGAGAGTGAAAAGGTGGCTTAAAGCTCAACATTCATAAAACGAAGATCATGGCATCCAGTCCCCTGGCAAATAGATGGGGAAACAGTGGCAGACTTTATTTTTGGGGGCTCCAAAATCACTGCAGATGGTGACTGCAGCCATGAAGTTAAAAGACTCTTACTCCTTGGAAGGAAAGTTAATGACCAACCTAGATAGCATAGTAAAAAGCAGAGACATTACTTTGCCTACCAAGGTCCATCCCGTCAAAGCTATGGTTTTTCCAGTAGTCATGTATGGATGTGAGAGTTGGACTATAAACAAAGCTGAGTGCCAAAGAACAGATGCTTTTTTAGATGGGGAAACAGTGGCAGACTTTATTTTTGGGGGCTCCAAAATCACTGCAGATGGTGACTGCAGCCATGAAGTTAAAAGACTCTTACTCCTTGGAAGGAAAGTTAATGACCAACCTAGATAGCATAGTAAAAAGCAGAGACATTACTTTGCCTACCAAGGTCCATCCCGTCAAAGCTATGGTTTTTCCAGTAGTCATGTATGGATGTGAGAGTTGGACTATAAACAAAGCTGAGTGCCAAAGAACAGATGCTTTTGAACCGTGGTGTTGGAGAAGGCTCTTGAGAGTCCGTTGGACTGCAAGGAGAGCCAACCAGTCCATCCTAAATGAAATCAGTCCTGAATATTTATTGGAAAGACTGATGTTGAAGCTGAAACTCCAATACTTTGGCCACCTGATGCAAAGAACGGACTTACTGGAAAAGACCCTGATGCTGGGCAAGATTGAAGGCAGGAGGAAAAGGGGACTACAGAGGATGAGATGGTTAGGTGGCATCATTGACTCAATGGACATGAGTTTGAGTAAACTCCAGTAGTTGGTGATGGACAGGGAGGCCTGGCATGCTGCAGTCCATGGGAGTCACAAAGAGTTGGACAGGACTGAGCGACTGAACTGACTGACTGACTATATTTCTCACAAAAATGAATTCAAATATGTTTGTCTTTTTCTAAACTTTTTCATGGGCAAGTCCATTTAAGTTTCTCCTTTATAAAATGAGACTTGATCCTACCCTGGTTTTGTTTCAGTAGGCTGAACACAGCTACCTTATTACTAATTTTTCATTACTGATGTTCCTTATCCATTTATGCATGGATGTGCAACTTTAGGAAGGATTGTATATCCTATCATTTATAATAAATTGTGCATGTTCTTGTTCTATAATAATTTATCCTATGAGTTTTTCTGATGTGAGTTTGCTATATAAGAAGATAGTGATGGAAATTCTTTTCATGGATAGGTAATTCAGAAACCAGCCTCATAAATTACCTTATTTCATGAGAATGACCATGAAACAACATTGAAATCAGTAATGGGATTTGTATGTACCCCTTTAAGAGTCCAGATACAATGCTGGAGTCACTTTTCTATAAGCATTGAGTACAAATAATTTTGGATTTATTTTTACCTGAAACCTTCTCTATGATCATAAGATAAAATGAATAAATAAACAAGAAAATTGCAAAGGGAAATAGAACACAGGATTAAAGGTTTCAAACGTTATGAAGGAACTAGCTGAGTGAAAGAGAAGTTTGCCTAGGCAAACCTGTGGATAAGAATAGACTTATCTGATGTCCCATGGGAAACCCTATGTTTCAGGAAGTCAGCATACCCAATGTGAGATATATATATATATGGCTGTGCAAAATATCAAGAAAGGCTTCCCATGTTCCTAGGAAAGCTGTATTTGGAAATATATAAATTATGTAAATCATGTTACATAAGGAAGTCCAATAGGAAGAAACCTCCAAGTGATGTGTATTAAATAGTTTATTATGTATTTGGAATCCAGAAAAAGGTCATATATATATATATATATACACATATAAGTAATATTTGCCCAGTCTTTCAGAAATAAATATAATGGTAAATATACTCAACAGTGTGAGTAAGGGGAAAGGTATTGAAAACACTACCCCAACAACTGCAGTTGTCTCTTAATTTAAGGTGTGAAAAGAGGGGAGAGATTAGGATCCTCTGGTGGGGAACATTCCAGGCGGTCACATGAACTTGAAGCCCTCAAGCTACTCAGGAAGGTTCCCCATACAATGCCAAGGCCAGCAGCAACAGAGGGTGCATTTTTTTCCAGGGGAATTTCCAACACCTATATTTGTTTGACCAAGTGACAGACTTTTGAATCACAGCTCATGTTCATATTGATGTTCTGAAAATTTGTTGTCCAGCTTCTTCTTCAGCATAATAGACCACTTCTCAAATTCTTTCCTGATTAGGTTGAGGAAATCAGACCACTATTTTTTTCTTTGCTTTTTTTTTTCTTTGTCCCTGATTTTGCATCTTTATATAGTTTTAGAAAGACACCATTGGTAGTATACCAGAATAGTTTTAATGTAAACCAAGATCACTTCATGGGAAATAGATGGGGAAACAGTGGAAACAGTGTCAGACTTTATTTTGGGGGGCTCCAAAATCACTGCAGATGGTGATTGCAGCCATGAAATTAAAGGACGCTTACTCCTTGGAAGAAAAGTTATGACCAACCTAGATAGCATATTCCGGGGAAGGCAATGCCACCCCACCCCAGTCCTCTTGCCTGGAAAATCCAATGGACGGAGTAGCCTGGTGGGCTGCAGTCCATGGGGTCGCTAACAGTCGGACAGACTGAGCGACTTCAGTTTCACTTTTCTCTTTCATGCATTGGAGAGGGAAATGGCAACCCACTCCAGTATTCTTGCCTGGAGAATCCCAGGGACGGGGGAGCCTGGTGGGCTGCCGTCTATGGGGTCACACAGAGTCGGACACGACTGAAGTGACTTAGCAGCAGCAGCAGCAGATAGCATATTCAAAAGCAGAGATGTTCCTTTGCCAACTAAGGTCCGTCTAGTCAAGGCTATGGTTTTTCCTGTGGTCATGTATAGATGTGAGTTAGACTGTGAAGAAAGCT
>SJYX01013276.1:463382-478955 GCA_006410675.1 Oreotragus oreotragus | reverse complement strand
CATGAATCTGCCACGGATATACACGTGTTCCCCATCCTGAACTCCCCTCCCACCTCCCTCCCTGTACCATCCCTCTGAATCGTCCCAGTGCACCAGCCCCAAGCATCCTGTATCCTGCATCGAACCTGGACTGGAGATTCGTTTCATATATGATACACAAAAATAAACTCAAAATGGATTAAAGATCTAAACATAAGACCATAAGACCAGAAACTATATAAAACTCCTAGAGGAGAACATAGGCAAAACACTCTCTGACATAAATCACAGCAGGATCCTCTATGACCCACCTCCCAGAATATTGGAACTAAAAGCAAAAGTAAACAAATGGACCTAATTAAAATTAGAAGTTTCTGCACAACAAAGGACACTATAAGCAAGGGGGAAAGACAGTCTTCGGAATGGGAGAGAATAATAGCAAATGAAGCAACTGACAAAGAACTAATCTCGAAAATATACAAGCAACTCATGCAGCTCAATTCCAGAAAAAAAAAACGACCCAAACAAAAAATGGGCCAAAGACCTAAACAGACATTTCTCCCAAGAAGACATACAGATGGCTAACAAACACATGAAAAGAGATGGACTTTGAATCAGATATATTCAAACCTAGGTATATGGCTTTGAATCCTGGCTCCAACCGTTTGGCTTTGTGGCCCCTTGTCTATGGCTTCTTTATCTGTGCAATGGGATAATAATAACACTCATCTCATAGGGTTATTTTAAAGACTAAATGACTTGATATAACCTATATCAAGTGCATAGTGCCTTATCTTAATTTTTCACATGGGTAAAAAATGGAAGCACTCACTGCTATGTAACAGAGGTAGCTCAACCTGCTACTCTGTGACAACCTAGAGGGGCAGGATGGAATGGGGAGTGAGGGTGAGGGAGGTTCAAGAAGGAGGGGACACATGTGTAGTTATGGCTGATTCACATTGTTGTATGGCAGAAGTCAACACAACTGTAAAGCAATTATCCTCCAATTAAAATTTTTAAAAAATTAGAAACATTCACAAAGATGTTTGTAGCTGCTTTAGTCACAATTGCCAAATATCTGCAAACAACCAAGATGTCCTTCAGAAAGGGAATGGGTAAATTTACTGTGGGGCATCCAGACAATGGAATACTACTCATAGCTAAAAAGAAATTCAGGGACTTCCATGGTCTGGCGGTTAAGAGTGTGCTTGCCAGTGTGGGGGACATGGGTTCAGTCCTTGGTGGGAGACGATGCCACATGCCTTGGAGCAACTAAGCTCTCACACCATAACTACTGAAGCCGGGAGCCTAGAGCCCATGCTCAGGAACAAGAGAAGTTACCGCAACTAGAAGCCTGCACACACGACTGGAGAGTAGCCCCCACTCGCCACAGCAAGAGAACGCTCTCGCATAGCAACAAAGACCCAGTACAGATCAAATAAAAAGAAGTAACTATGAAGCCATGAAAAGGCATGGAGGAACCTTAAATGCTTATTACTAAGAAGAGTAAGAGGCCAATCTGAAAAGGCTATATACTGTATGATTCCAACTATATGACATTCTGGAAAAGGCAAAAGGGACAGTGAAAAGATCATTGGTTATTAGGGGTTAGCAGGGGGTGGGGGAGGAATAAACAGGTAGAGCACAGAAGATTTTTAGGGTAGATTTTTACATACTCTGTATGACATCATGATGGTGGATACATGCATGATGCCCAAACACATAAAATGTACAACACCTAAAGTAACCTATGGACTCTGGATGATAATGATGTGTTAATGTAGGTTCATCCATGGGAATAACTGTGCCATCTGCAAGTAGTATTGATCATGAGGGAGGTTATGCTAGTACATAGGGGGTATATGGGAAACCTCTATACCTCCCTCTCAAATTTGTGGTAAACCTAAAGCTGCCCTAGAATAAAGTCTTTTAAAAGTAGAATAAGAAACACTGAAGTTTGGAATTGTGAAATTTCCATGGTCAATTCACAAAAGGTAAAAATCAGCTAGTTCAGTCAAGTGCAATTTCTAGGACATCATCCTATAACCCAATCACACCATACTGCTTGGATGTGGACATGTGTGCTAAGTCATTTCAGTAGTGTCTGACACTTTGCTACCCCATGAACTGTATCTGCCAGACTCCTGTGTCCATGGGATTCTCTAAGCAAGTATAGTGGAGTGGGTAGCCATGCCCTCCTGCAGGGGATCTTCCTGACCCAGGGATCAATGTACATCTGTCATGTCTGCTGCATTGGCAGGCAGATTCTTTACCACTATGCCACCTGGGAAGCTCGCACACTATACTGTACTACTTGATCACAAACTTCTGTGTACAGCAACAGCTCTGATACAGGTAAAGGGCTCAAGTGAGAGCTTTGTGTGCATTTGATGAATCCAGGGTGCTCTGCCAGATAAGAATAGGGCAAAAGAAAGTATAACCAGCAAAGTCTCAAGTAGGTGAAAGAAAGGCCTGGAATGTCACCCTGCCTGTCTGAGCCAAACAGACTTTGAGGACAGTCAGAGTAGACTGCGTGGAGCCCTTGAAGAGGTGGAGAGGAGATAAAAGTTTTCTGGGTGTCCAGCAGGGGGCGAAACCAAGACCCTGTGCTTTCAGAGCCCAGTTTCCCAAGGGTGGTAGCCCGGGATCCCTAGAACTCAGAGTCTCACCCCAGGTGCCTGGGTTCAAATTCCAGCTCCGCTGCTGCTGTACACAGGGCCCCTGCTGCGTCACTTAATCTTAGCACCTCAATTTCCCTGCATGTAAAATGGAGTTGTGAGCCTTACATGAATCAATAGAGACAAATTTCTTAGAACTATGGTGGATATCATGGCATCCAGTCCCATCACTTCATGGCAAATAGATGTGGAAACAGTGGCTGACTTTATTTTTCTGGGCTCCAAAATCACTGCAGATGGTTTTTGCAGCCATGAAATTAAAAGATGCTTACTCCTTGGAAGGAAAGTTATGACCAAACTAGACAGCATATTGAAAAGCAGAGACATTACTTTGCCAACAAAGGTCCATCTAGTCAAGGCTATGGTTTTTCCTGTGGTCATGTGTGGATGTGAGAGTTGGACTGTGAAGAAAGCTGAGCACTGAAGAATTGATGCTTTTGAACTGTGGTGTTGGAGAAGACTCTTGAGAGTCCCTTGAACTGCAAGGAGATCCAACCAGTCCATCCTAAAGGAAATCAGTTTTGGGTGTTCATTGGAAGGACTGATGTTGAAGCTGAAACTTCCGATACTTTGGCCACCTGATGCGAAGAGCTGACTCATTGGAAAAGACCCCTGATGCTGGGAGGGATTGGAGGCAGGAGGAGAAAGGGACAACAGAGGATGAGATGGCTGGATGGCATCACTGACTCAGTGGACATGATTTTGAGTAAACTCTGGAAGTTGGTGATGGACAGGGAGGCCTGGTGTGCTGCGGTTCATAGGGTCACAAAGAGTTGGACACGACAGTGACTGAACTGAANGGAGGAGAAAGGGACAACAGAGGATGAGATGGCTGGATGGCATCACTGACTCAGTGGACATGATTTTGAGTAAACTCTGGGAGTTGGTGATGGACAGGGAGGCCTGGCGTGCTGCGGTTCATAGGGTCACAAAGAGTTGGACACGACAGTGACTGAACTGAATTGAACTGTTGGTGGGTATGTAGGAAGTTCCATGTACGTGTTGGCTCAGCAATCCCCAACCTTTTTGGCAACAGGGACTAGTTTCATGAAAGACAATTTTTCCACAGACTGGGCAGCAATGAGGGAGGAGCAGGAGATGGTTTCAGGATTTATGATGTCACTGCTGATCTGAGCAGAGGCGGAGCTCAGGTAGTAAGGGAGTGATATGTAGCGGCTGCAGTACAGGTGAAGCTTGGCTAGCTCTCCTGTTGCTCACCTCCTGCTGTGCAGCCTGGTTCCTGACAGGCACCAACAGGTACTGGCCCATGGCCTGGGGATTGGGGGCCCTGTGTTAGCTGTTTCTATTATGCTTTGCTTGGGAGAGAGAAATAAGAGATGAAAATATAGCAGGATGTGGGGGATAGAAAGTGTCACCATGGGAACAGGTTATATGGCTTGGATTTGGAAATGACTCATATTTTTGCCAAGGCAATGGCACCCCGCTCCAGTACTCTTGCCTGGAAAACCCCATGGACGGAGGAGCCTGATAGGCTGCAGTCCATGGGGCCACGAAGAGTCGGACATGACTGAGCAACTTCACTTTGACTTTTCACTTTCATGCATTGGAGAAGGAAATGGCAACCCACTCCAGTATTCTTGTCTAGAGAATCCCAGGGATGGGGAAGCCTGGTGGGCTGCTGTCTATGGGGTCACACAGAGTCAGACACGACTGAAGCGACTTAGCAGTAGCAGCAGCTTATATTTTTGAGGCCTGGTCTTCCACAGGAAAGTGAACTCTACTTATATATCTGCCTGACATGTGTGATTAAAAAAAATCATGAAAATGAGCACTGAATAAAATAGATGGTTTCTCATTTGGTAAAATGATGCTCATCCATATCTAGAGGTCAGAGTTCCCTTCATCTCAGCTGAAATCTGCGACAGTCATCATAAAGGTCATGCTCTCACACCCATGAGGTCAGCTCAATTCAGAGCTTATTCAGTCTTGTATTAGGAGTAGTTATAGTTGACAAGAAATCTAGCTTTATAACCCTCAAGAGACTCAAAATAACAAAATGACCATCAAATGGCACATATCTAGATGAGAGACTTAAAGACCCTTCTACAAAAATTGAAATAAAAACAAGAGGCAGACTGGAACGCACAGCAGCCTTGACATTGATCCTGGGCCATCAGGGAAAAGTCACACAATATTTAGTGTATTTTGCATAAATGACAGAGAATTGTTAATTGATTTGAGAAAATGTGTCTGAAGTAATATTTTATTATTAAGGTGATAAACATTTACCTAGAAAATGCACTTAGGCAAATAGCAGGATAAAGGCAACCAAAAGGAAGAGTTAGTATAGTTAATAAGGAGGGCCCTGCCTGGCCTTAAATTCCTGCTCATCCACCAGGGACTTACAGCTCTGTGACTCCAAGAAATTACTTAACCTCTGTGGGCCTCAGTTCTTTCATCTGTGAAATGGGGACAGTACAGGTAATTGCCTTATAGCTTTGTTAGAACTATATTAATATTGGTTAATGTATGGAAGCAGAATGGTCCTGGCACAGGGCAAGCCCCCATAAACATTTGCTTTTATTGTTGTTACTATTACCAGATATGAGATCTTGGCCAAGTTACTGAAACTCATTCAGTTCCATCATCTGTCAGCTGGAGATACAACCCAGCCTCATCCCAGGATTGTGTAAGGATTAAATGAATACAGCAAAGTGCCTGTAATAGTAAACCCAAACTAACATCAGGGGTAACCAATTAAAATGAAGACTATTTGTGGCATTAAAAGCAGTGGGGTTTTTTTTTTTTTTTTCCATTTTATGTCAGTGTTTGTCATTTGTGAACCAAAGTCAGTGAATACAGGTAAATGACTTCAAATAAGCATGACAAGCTCTTCAAGCTGATGTAATAGTAATATTACCAATAATAGTATTTAGAAAAACTGTCTTAATAACAACTGAGCTAGCTACCGACAGCTTCTTTTGTTTTGCTTTGGGCCCTACCATGCTGCTGCTCCTGCTAAGTCGCTTCAGTCGTGTCCGACTCTATGCGATCCCATAGACGACAGCCCAGCCGGCTCCCCCGTCCCTGGGATTCTCCAGGCAAGAACACTGGAGTGGGTTTCCATTTCCTTCTCCAATGCAGGAAAGTGAAAAGTGAAGTCGCTCAGTCGCTCAGCCGTGTCTGACCCTCAGCGACCCCATGGACCGCAGCCCACCAGGCTCCTCCGTCCATGGGATTCTCCAGGCAAGAGCACTGGAGTGGAGGCCATTGCCTTCTCCATGCAGCACACTAGGTAAGCTTAGTTCCCAAACCAATATCGAACTTGGACCAAGAGCAGTGGAAGTGCTAATCTGGACCAGGGAAGTCCCCTAGACAATTCTAAAAGAGTTTATTTTTACTTAATCCTGACTACCATCTTACAATGGGGATATTATTGTTTCTGCTTTCTTGTAAATGAGGAAACTAACCATCAGAGAGGCGCAGGGACTTTCTGAGGTCACTCAGCGGGCCAGTAGACACCGGGTCTCCTCCACCTCTTCTGCATCCCAGTCATGTAACAAGGAGACTTCACCTCCCCAAGCCTGTCAGCGCTCATCAGTGGAGACCACGTGTAGACGTGTGCACGGGCTACGCTTGGCATCAACCTCAGTACTCATCTTTCCTGTAGGAAGTGTTATCGGCCCATTCGTGTATGTTTGAGGCAGCTCATATTTAACATGGATATCTTACCTGTTTTGTGGCTTCCATGTGTTTTTAAAGAGACTTTGGTAAAACCAACATCCTATAACTAGATGCTGGTCCGCTAGGGCAGACGTGTCCTTTGTGAGAGTTTTTTCATGATCTTTATTCTCCATCTATAAACAGTGATCCTCCAGTTATACCTGGAGCTTCCCAGTCACTTTCACTTGGGATTTGTTTGTGCATTCATTCATTCAGCAATCATTTATTGAGCACTTCCATTTTGTTATAAACCAGCAGTGCTGTGCTGGGTGCTGTGGATGAGCAAACTCTGTCACTCACATCCCTGACTAGTATATAGTAAACTAAAGGAGCCAGAAATGCATGTTTATTGAATTATTGCTGGAAGCTGCCTCTTTGTTAAGAGCTTCAAGGCATGGAGATAAGAGAAAATTCCCTTGAGATGGATGAGCCTTCCAGGCCTTTTAGCACTAATCTGACCCTTCAGTCCAGGAAAAACGGGTCTGGGCCCAGGTCTGAGTGGGGCTATTGGGAGCTGAGGCTTCATCTCACAGGACACTCATGGACCTCCTTATGTTTTGTTTTTATGCTGAGAGAAATGGGAAGCCCACGAAGGCTCAATTGGTCAGTTTTGTACCCACTCACCCCCCCCTAAAAAAATGCTTTTGATGCTATGCAGAGAACAGCCTTGCTGTTGGGAAGAGAGAGAAACTGGAGGCTGGGAGTCCGTTTGGGAAGTGGTTCCTGCAGTTCAGGAACCAGGGGGTTCCTGCAGGAGGCGGTGATGCAGATGAGGGTATAAGTGGTAGGCAGACAGGAGCCACACTGAATAGAAAGATAGAGACTAATGAGTGAGGCCTGAGGAAGAGGAAGTGTCATTTTTCCCCAGGTTCATGCCCAAGGGCTGCTCTTGATTTGAGACTGTTTGAGACTCTTCTGTTTCAAGTGTTGGCTATAGCCCAGGAGGTCAGCATCAGCTATCCAGCCCAGCTCATCTGCTCCCTGTTATCCCCAACCCCAGCCCACCCACCACCCCATGCTCCAGATCCATCACATACACACCTTTCCAGAGCTCTTTCGTCAGCCCCCACTGGGCTTTCTTTCCCTTAAACTCATTCAATTTATAACCTCCTTGAGAAACTAATTTTCTTTGCTTTTTGACATTTCTAATGTTCCTATTTACTTCCATGCATTAGGCTGAACTATAAGAAATTGTTCTTTTTTTTTTAAGGCCCAAATATCAGCAGTTGCAACCCACTCCAGTACTCTTGCCTGGAGAATCCCATGGACAGAGGAGCTTGGTGGGCTACAGTCCACCGGTCGCAAAGAGTCAGACACGACTGAGCGACTTCACTTTCACTTTCACTTTCATGTTGCTTAATCTCCACATTTCCGATTGCCTGCACATGCTGAGTTATGGACAGGTGCTTTTGAAGCCTCCAGTAGTGTCTTGTGCACAGAGCACAAAAAATTAAATATGCACTTAATAAAGAAATATGATTACATGAAGCAATTTTATTTTGTGGCTCAGAAAGTAATTCAGTGCTGCCTTTTGTTAGGAACATTGATGTGTTCATCTGGTATTCTCTTCATTCTTTGAGGGTCTGATTGGTTGGGCTGAATGCACACTAACTTATTATCATAATTTATTTCCATGAAGGCTGGTTTTGTGGGGGAAGGCTTTTTTTTTTTTTTTTTTAACCATGTCTTATTCAATACCTGTCTCTTATACACATCTAGATGTGTATAAGAGACAGATACCAGACCACCTGGCCTGCCTCTTGAGAAATCTGTATGCAGGTCATAGACACGACTGAGCGACTTCACTTTCACTTTCACTTTCATGTTGCTTAATCTCCACATTTCCGATTGCCTGCACATGCTGAGTTATGGACAGGTGCTTTTGAAGCCTCCAGTAGTGTCTTGTGCACAGAGCACAAAAAATTAAATATGCACTTAATAAAGAAATATGATTACATGAAGCAATTTTATTTTGTGGCTCAGAAAGTAATTCAGTGCTGCCTTTTGTTAGGAACATTGATGTGTTCATCTGGTATTCTCTTCATTCTTTGAGGGTCTGATTGGTTGGGCTGAATGCACACTAACTTATTATCATAATTTATTTCCATGAAGGCTGGTTTTGTGGGGGAAGGCTTTTTTTTTTTTTTTTTAACCATGTCTTATTCAATACAGTAGTCTCAGTGTCTGCCATATAAGAAGAGATCACAAATTGTTTCCTGAAGGAATGAATGAATATCATTGTCACCTTTGTCTGTCACACACTATCAGAATCGAA
The DNA here is from genome assembly GCA_006410675.1 of Oreotragus oreotragus. Classification (NCBI taxonomy): domain Eukaryota; kingdom Metazoa; phylum Chordata; class Mammalia; order Artiodactyla; family Bovidae; genus Oreotragus; species Oreotragus oreotragus. Next base: position 470,339 of record SJYX01013276.1, on the reverse strand, counting down.
TGTAATCTTACTATGTTTGGAGGTCAGTGAATAAAGAGAAATTTGCCGTGCTGCTTTAGTTGTTTTTATCGACTGGTTATTATAAATTGTTTCTTCAAACCATCTGGACCTTTTTCCCTTTACAGTGTCACTACTTAGTACATGGGTCTCAGGCTCACTTTCTCTAACAGAGGCATCTTCTGCACTGTGTCACAAGCAAGCCTGTGTGAGCAGCCACACAGGCCTGAGCACAGGCACAAATGCCACGCAGGGGCAGTTGAGGGGACCCATAGGAGCTCTATCCTATCTGTAGCATTGTCCTTTGTCACAAAAAGCTTACTAATAAAATGGGAAATAAAGCTTGAAAATAGGAAAATGACAATGATGTCTGTTGTCATATATTTCTGTTAACTTTTTAAAAATTGAGATATAATTGCTTTACAATGTTGTGTTCCTACCGTACAATAAAGTGAATCAGCTGTATATATACATATATGGCCTCCCTCTTGGACCTCCCATTTGCCCCATCCCACCCCTCTAGGTCATCACAGAGCAGCGAGCTGAGTTCCCTGTGCTGTACAGCAGCTTCTCACTAGCCAGCTAATTTACTCATGGCGGTGTGTATATGAAACAGCACTCTGAGTCCACCTTGGGGTAGATTCACCAGAAGAAGCTGAAAGCAGACACTTACAGTCGTGTCTAACCTATGATGTTGTTTAGTCGCTCGGCCGTGTCCAATTCTTTTGCTACCCCATGGAGGGTAGCCTGCCAGGCCCTGCTGTCCATGGGGTTCTCCAGGCATGAGCACTGGAGTGGGCAGCCGTGCCCTCCTTCAGGGGATCTTCCCAACCCAGGGGTGGACCCCGTGTCTCCTGAACTGGCAGATTCTTTACTGCTGAGCCGTCTAACCTCTAGCAGTTGCTCAGTAAACATTCGGAGGAATAAGCGGGAGGCAGTCAGGATGCTCTTCTTAGTTTTGGTTCTTTTATCCCCCAGGCGCTTGTTTAAACAGAAAGCAGAAGGTTGTTTAAAGAACAAACTGTGCTAGGAAACGTGTCAAGTCTGCTGACCCGGAAGCAAGGCCCTGACAATACTTGCCTTTCACTGACGCCACTTCTGCCAATGGGAGTTCTGTTATAGCTGCACCTTTGGCACCATGTGATGGTTAAAACTCACCACCTACCTAGTTCTCATGAGTGAACCTGGATGAATAGGTGCATGTTTGTAAGCACACCAAAGTCTAGGAGGTGAAGTTATGCAAGCATCGCTTGTTATATGTCAACCTTTGCTCTCATCTAAGAGCCAATGTCAACAAATTCTCCTTTTCCATCTCCCTCTGAGTTTCCTTTAATATTTAGACCCTGAAGGTGAGCTGGACTTTGTTCTGCTTCTCTTCCTAAAAGTGCGTTGTGGCCTCAGACACATTTTCCCTCTCTGAGCCTCTGTTTCTTCCTGTGTTTGATGAAAGGTACTGAATCCTGATTGGCACCAGGGGACCTATAGGTCTGTTTTGCTTGTCCTAGACCGGTGTCTTGTTTGGCTTCATTTAAACAATATATTTATTTTATTTACTTGGCTGCTCTGGGTGTTAGTCGCAGCATGCGAATCCTTAGTTATGGTATGTGGAATCTAGTCCCCTAAACCACGGGTCGAATCTGGGCCCCCTGCACTAGAAACATGGAGTCTTAGCCACTGGACAGGCCCCTGTTCTGCGTCATTTTTAATGTGCTTTTGAAACCTTTTAAGGAGGATGTACCTTCTCAGGCCTCGCTGAAGCTCTGCTGCTTGGTCATCTACTCTGCGGGTGTCATTCATTTAAAGGTGCTCCTGAGCCTGGAAGGGGAAGGTGACATACCCCTGATACTACATGTTCCAGGAGGGCCTTTCTTGTGCTAACTGTCTGTTCTGCCAACTCCACCAATATTTCCCACTGAGGAACCATAACAATATGGTACAAGAATCAAGCCCACAGTTTAGAGACTCCCTTTGTGAGCTACAGTAGGTGTGAACAAGTCCTATTTCCTAACAGTTCTTTTGCTTTTTGATCACTATTAAAATTTCTGTGTGTGTTTTATTTTCCAGTGGTTTGTCCAACATAACCTGATGCTTTCTGTGCAGTATCTATAATTTTCTAAAGACCAAGCTCCTATATCTGTGAGGTTAAGTATAATTATTCTTTGTAAAAAGAAATGCATTGTCTATTCTCAGAGCACTTTACTAAAATAAACTGCTCAAGTAGCCAATACATTGATTTTTCTTGACTGTGCCATGTGGCTTGTGGTCGGAATCTTAGTTCCCTGACCAGAGACACAGTGGAAGCATGGAGTGCTAACCACTGGATCACCAGGGAAGTCTCTCAATGCACTTTTAATGTTTATTTTGAAATAACTTGAGAATTGCATAAAAGCTGCAAAAGTCATACAGTGAGTTCCCATGTACCCTCCACTCAGCTTCCCCTAACATTAGCAGCCTGTGGCACCGTGATACAGTTGTCAAGATTGAGAAAATATCATTTAACCAGTACATTTGAACACATTTTCCTTATTTCTGGTTGTTCTATGTGAATTATATCTTTTTCGAATCCTATCTTATTTTATGGAGAAGGGAATGGTAACCCACTCCAGTGTTCCTGCCTGGAAAATCCCACGGACAGAGGAGCCTGGTGGGCTGCAGAGCATGGGTTCGCAGAGAGCTGGACACAAGTGAGCAACTAACACACATACACATTTTAACCACGTTTTCTTCTCAAAATTTTAAAGGGACTTTAAGAAAATATGTGTATAAGTAAAGGAACTGGAGCAATGATTTTTCACTTTGCATTTCCAGCTGTTTGTGGGACTGAAAATTCTCTGTATTAAATACCTCCCTAAGCACAGACACACTGCATCTTGACATCTACCATGGAGGTTAGTCGTCATTCTGTTAAGAAAAGAAGGAAAGACTTCCTGTTGTTGGCACAAATAGTTCTAACTTCCTTTTGTCATAGGGGTTCACTATACTTCTCAAAAATAATAAACTCTTAGTTTATTATTAGTTATGCCAAACTCTTACTGCTGTTATGTTCTAAGTACTGTTTTTTCGTTTGTTTGTTTTTTTAAAAGCTCTTTCCTGATAGCTCAGTTGGTAAAGATCTGCTCCCAGTGCAGGAGACCCCAGTTCGATTCCTGGGTCAGGGAGATCTGCTGGAGAAGGGACAGGCTACCCACTCCAGTATTCTGGCCTAGAGAATTCCATGGACGGTATATGTATAGTCCATGGGGTTGCAAAGAGTCAGACATGACTGAACGACTTTCACTTTCTTTCAAAACGCAGTAAGGGCTTCCCAGGTAACTCAGCTGGTAAGGAGGCTGCCTACCATGCAGGAGATCCTGGTTCACTTCTTGGGTTGGGAAGTTCCCCTGGAGAAGGGATAGGCTACCCACTCCGGTATTCTTGGGTTTCCCTGGTGGCTCAGATGCTAAAGAATCTGCCTTCAAGCAGGAGACCTGGGTTCAGTCCCTGGGTTGGGACGATCCCCTGGAAGAGGGCATGGCAATCCACTCCAGTATTCTTGCCTGGAGAATCCCTATGGACAGAGGAGCCTGGCGAGCTACAGTTCATGGGGTCACAAAAGAGGCAGACATGACCAAGTGACTAAACGCAAGCATAAAAGGCAGTAAGTAAAATGGAATAGTTTACAAAGATGCAACCTAAGTGATTAGAAGGAGAAACTCCTATTGTGGGATTTGAAGATATTTCCCGAAATGAATCAAATGAGGCCATGTAAGGATCTCTCAAGCAGTTAAAGCGACTGGAGAATAACAAAGAATTTCCGGGCAGAGAACCTGGAAATCGTGTCACAGATACTCTCCATGTTGTTCAATTAGTGGGCTTCAGTTCAGTTCAGTTCAGTCGCTCAGTCGTGTCCGACTCTTTGCGACCCCATGAATCGCAGCACGCCAGGCCTCCCTGTCCATCACCATCTCCCGGAGTTCACTCAGACTCACGTCCATCGAGTCCATGATGCCATCCAGCCATCTCATCCTCGGTCGTCCCCTTCTCCTCCTGCCCCCAATCCCTCCCAGCATCAGAGTCTTTTCCAATGAGTCAACTCTTCGCATGAGGTGGCCAAAGTACTGGAGTTTCAGCTTCAGCATCATTGCTTCCAAAGAAATCCCAGGGTTGATCTCCTTCAGAATGGACTGGTTGGATCTCCTTGCAGTCCAGGGGACTCTCAAGAGTCTTCTTCACCACAGTTCAAAAGCATCGATTCTTCGGCGCTCAGCTTTCTTCACAGTCCAACTTTCACATCCATACATGACCACAGGAAAAACCATAGCCTTGACTAGGCGGACCTTAGTCAGCAAAGTAATGTCTCTGCTTTTGAATATACTATCGAGGTTGGTCATAACTTTTCTTCCAAGGAGTAAGCGTCTTTTAATTTCATGGCTGCAGTCAGCATCTGCAGTGATTTTGGAGCCCAAAAAAATAAAGTCTGACACTGTTTCCACTGTTTCCCCATCTATTTCCCATGAAGTGATGGGACCGGATGCCATGATCTTCGTTTTCTGAATGTTGAGCTTTAAGCCAACTTTTTCGCTCTCCTCCTTCACTTTCATCAAGAGGCTTTTTAGCTCCTCCTCACTTTCTGCCATAAGAGTGGTGTCATCAGCATATCTGAGGTTATTGATATTTCATTTGCACAGTTTACATTAATTACAATCAATTTTAGTGTGGCATGGGTATCTCTCAGTCGTATGTGTTTGCCCTGCAAGTACTAAGTGAGGCGTGTGTCTCTGACGTCTTTCTTTTAGTATTAACCCAAATTTCAGATGGCAACAGGAGATAGGAATTACTTTTGAGAGTTTCTTTTTAAAATGGGTTTAAAATTCAAAAATGAGTCAGAACTGTGATTATGCCCATAATTGACTAGGGCTGAGAACCCCAGACCATTTGACTATCCTATAAAGTATGGAATGCTTTGTCTCTCTGATCTGAGTTAATATTTGGGTTCCATGGCTGATAGGTGCAGAAGAAAGATATGAATGTTTCTGTTCTTAAAGTAATATGCACTTGTACTATGTTGCTCGGGTTGTGTCCGACTCTTTGCAACCCAATGGACTGTAGCCTGTCTGTCCATGGGATTCTCCAGGCAAGAATACTGGAGTGGGTTGCCATTTCCTTCTCCAGGGGATCTTGCTGACCCTGGGATAGAACCCACATCTCTTATGTCTCCTGCATTGGCAGGTGGATTCTTTACCACTAATGCCTCCTGGGAAGCCCAATATGTACTTGTATTTTATATAGAATCTTACATTTCTATAACCCATTCCCCCTTTTAAGGAAAAAGTACTAAATTTCATCTTTTCCATTTAGAATTAAAGGAAAGTCCCCATATGAATACATGTATTTGTGTAGCAAGTATTATAATATCTGCCCTCATGTATAAATGTCAGAAAATGAGTGGTTTTCTATTTTTACTTTTAGCACAGGAAACTTAAAAAAAAATGAAACTATACAGAGTACCCAGAGAAATAGGATTTGGGGTCTCAGTAAAGAGCTCACACCCAGCCACTTTCACCCTCCCCTGACTGTCCTAGAATTGACTGAGTTAGTCCTTTCAGGCACCGCACGGAGGGCAGTGGTTTTCAGAGAGTCACCTAGCATCACTGTGAAAAAAATATTGTTATTTGAAAGGAGAGACCTCAGTTACTTAGAACAGTGCTAGTCAGGTGGTCTTTCAGACTAGTATGTCCACAAGAGAGAAGGACAAAATTGAGAGCAAGCATTGAGAAATATTTATGGCAATTTGACATCGCCATGGTGTCCGAGCACATGATCAGTGATGGACTTATTTTGCTGAATAAGATAGGTCGCTCTGTCAGAAGTATTGGTCCATGATAAATTGGAAATTAAAAAAAACCCACCAACTTTATAGATAATTTGAGAAACACTGCTCATGAACATTATCTTATTTGTTGTTCAGTCCCTGAGTTGTGTCCAACTCTTTGCAACCCCATGGACTGCAGCATGCCAGGCTTCCTTGTCTTTCACGATTTCCTGGAGTTTGCTCAAACTCATGTCCACTGAGTCGGTGATGATATGTAACCATCTCATCATCTGCAGCCCTCTTCTCCTTTTGCCTTCAATCTTTTCCAGCATCAGAGTCTTTTCCGATCAGTCAGCTCTTGCATCAGGTGGCTAAAGTATTGGAGCTTCAGCTTCAACATCAGTTCTTCCAATGACTGTTCAGGATTGATTTCCTTTGGGATTGACTGGTTTGATCTCCTTGGTGTCCAAGGGACTCTCAAGAGTCTTCTCCAACACCACAATTTGAGGACTCTAATTTTCTTCCTAAATGTTGAATAAGTTAGATCAGGGGTACCAGTCTATGGCCTATTAGGAACTGGGCTGCACAGCAGGAGGTGAGCTGCCGACAAGCAAGTGGAAGCTTCATCTATATTTACAACCACTCCCCATTGCTTACATTGCTGAATTCTGTGTTCTGTCAGATCAGCAGTTGCATTAGATTCTCATGGGAGCCTGAACCCTACTGTGAACTGTGCACGTGAGGGATCTCGGTTGTGTGCTCCTTATGAGAATCTAATGCCAGATAATCTGATTCTGTATTATACTGTTTAATTATTTCATTATATATCACAATCTAATAATAATGGCTTAAATCTCAACATTCAGAAAACGAAGATCATGGTATCTAGTCCCATCACTTCATGGAAAATAGATGGGAAAACAGTGGAAACAGTGTCAGACTTTATTTTGGGGGACTCCAAAATCACTGCAGATGGTGACTGCAGCCATGAAATTAAAAGACGCTTACTCCTTGGAAGAAAAGTTATGACCAACCTAGATAGCATATTGAAAAGCAGAGACATTACTTTGCCAACAAAGGTCCATCTAGTCAAGGCTATGGTTTTTCCAGTGGTCATGTATGGATGTGAGAGTTAGACTGTGAAGAAAGCTGAGTGCCGAAGAATTGAT
>SJYX01013276.1:445564-463343 GCA_006410675.1 Oreotragus oreotragus | reverse complement strand
TGTATGTATGTGAGAATTGGACTGTGAAGAAAGCTGAGTGCCGAAGAATTGATGCTTTTGAACTGTGGTATTGCAGAAGACTCTTGAGAGTTCCTTGGACTGCAAGGAGATCCAACTAGTCCATTCTGAAAGAGATCAGCCCTGGGATTTCTTTGGAAGGAATGATGTTAAAGCTGAAACTCCAGTACTTTGGCCACCTCATGCGAAGAGTTGACTCATTGGAAAAGACTTTGATGCTGGAAGGGATTGGGGTCAGGAGGAGAAGGGGACGACAGAGAATGAGATGGTTGGATGGCATCACTGACTCGATGGACGTGAGTCTGAGTGAACTCCGGGAGTTGGTGATGGACAGGGAGGCCTGGCGTTCTTCGATTCATGGGGTCGCAAAGAGTCAGACACGACTGAGCGACTGAACTGAACTGAACTGATCTGAGTTTATGTCTAGGGCTTCCCTGGTGGCTCAGTGGTAAAGAGTCTACCTGCCAATGCAGAAGACACAGGTTTGCTCCCTGAATCAGGAAGATCCCCTGGAGGAGGGCATGGCAACCCTCTCCAGTATTCTTGCCTGGAGAATCCCATGGACAGAGGAGCCTGGCAGGCTATAGTCCATGGGGTTGCAAAGAGTCAGACATGACTTAGTGACTAAACGACAGTGACAGTTTATATCTGCTTGGAACTCGCGTATGTGACTTTATTTGGAGAAGGGGTCTTTGCAGATGTCATCAAGGTAGGCCATACTGGATTCGTGTGGGCCCTAATCCCATGTCTGGTGTCTGTCTAAGTAGGGGAACATTGAAGCACAGTCACACTCAGGGAGAAGACCATATGCTGACAGAGGCAGAGACTGGAGTGGTGAGTCTAGAAGCTGCAGAAGGCCAAGAACTGCTGCCAGCTAACAGAGGCTAGGAGAGGAAGGGTTCTCCCCTGGGGCCTTCCGAGCCTATGTAGTCCTGCTGACACCCCCCAGAACTCTGAGAGAATGAATTTTGCGGCCTGAAGTGACCCAGTTTGTGGCGGTTTGTTATGGGAACCCTAGGAAGCTAATCCACCCGAGACGGTGGGATTTCCAGACACTGTGGGCAGTCATGAGGAAAGATGTTTCTGTGAGCTTGATGTGATGCAGAGAAAGGCACATGGACCTTGGCATCAGGACATAACCAGGCCTGTCACTGCTCCGTGAGTATCAGAGAGACTTTCATCTCACAGGAATCTTATGAGGATTAGATGAAACAATGAGTGTAGATGTCTATTGAAACACTGTTTAGGATGGTCAAAAAAATGGGCAGGGTGGTGGTGGTGAGAAACAGTAAATTGTGGCTGTGATTTGTGGATATTGNCTTGATGTGATGCAGAGAAAGGCACATGGACCTTGGCATCAGGACATAACCAGGCCTGTCACTGCTCCGTGAGTATCAGAGAGACTTTCATCTCACAGGAATCTTATGAGGATTAGATGAAACAATGAGTGTAGATGTCTATTGAAACACTGTTTAGGATGGTCAAAAAAATGGGCAGGGTGGTGGTGGTGAGAAACAGTAAATTGTGGCTGTGATTTGTGGATATTGCGTGCTATAGATTGGAATTAAAAGAGGCTGTGTGTGTGTGTGTGCATGTGTGTTTATGTGCACAGATACTGACACACTCATTATAAGGTACCATCTATGATGTAGTCAGAAGAAAAGTAGCTGAGCATAATCTCCCTCCCATTAAAAAAATAAACATATCTGTGCTTATATATGTATGTTTCTGTGAGCATAGAGAGATACACAGTCTACCAGTGAAACTTGTTCCCTCAAGGGGTGATAATGATCAACTTTTAAAGGAAGAACATCCATAGTGGGGTGTGTATACCACTCCCCCATCCTACCCCTGCCACACACAAATGCACTCAAAGCTAGTTTTGTTCATTATCTTTGTTACCCTATTGCTTTTTCATGCCACTTTGCTTCCCAGTCTACGGTGCTACATATTGACAGTTAAAGGTAACAGCTTCTTTTATTTAAAAGAAGCCTTAAAAAAAATTCCTTCCATTCAGAGCTTAAGCTCATGGTTTGGTTTTTTTTTTTTTCTCCCTTCTCAGGAGCTCGCTCTGCCCTGGCTCCTTCCTGAAGTGATCTCCAGGTGAAATGGGATGGGAGGTGATCTTTCCGGGTCCCCTCCCATCCCATCCCTGGGCATCTGGCGCAAGTGCCTGTTGGCGTATAGCTCAATCATCCCGTTTCTTGATTTGCAATAGAGTTAGACATGACTTAGGGATTAAACCACCACCACCATCTGCAGAAGTCCATGGACCTCTGTGTTCACTCATTATTGAGATTCCTGCACTCAGAGACCCCTTGGTCTCAGTGTCTGCAGGCATCTTCCGGTCTATCTGTACGTCCACGTCCCCTCCGTGAGGCTGCACAGAAGCTCCGGTGCACCAAGCCATGGGAACTGGATGCCCGCTCCCTCTGTGCGTGTCTCCACTTCTGTCAGCCTTCTCTCAACCACCTTTCTCATGGGCACCACAATAAACACAGTGTTCCTTCGAGGCGTTTCCAGCCATCTTGAGCTGTACCCTGAGGGGTGAGCAGCAGGCCCTTGCACCTGGAGCTCCCGGTTGCTCTGGATTTTATGACTCCTCTCACCTCCTCTTGGCCTAAGCTTCTACCTTAAGATGGGAGATCCAGACAGTGCCCCCAGTCTGTCCTCTGGTCTTTTTCCTCCTCTTGTCCCTTCTTACCTCTCCTGGGATTTGGAAGGACTCTCTCTCTTCCCTTTCTGCTCTTCTGTCCTACTTTGATCCCTTACCCCTTTATCCTTCCATAACCTCTTCTGGAAAAACCCAAACAAACTTTTCTGCCAACCCAATATTTGCCCTCCTTTTCCTGAGGCAAAAATTGAGACAGGGCTGTAGGAAGAGAAAGGAGACCACTGAAAGTTGAAAACACATTGGCAAGGTTTTCCTAAACGTTATCCCTTCCTTATACCCACCTCTGAATTCTTTCATTAATAATGTTAGTGGATTGAGGACTTCCTAGGTGGCTCAGTGGTAAAGGATCCTCCTGTCACTGAAGCAGGCGTGGGCTCAATCCCTGGTCTGGGAAGATCCCACATGCCACGGAGCAGCTAAGCTCACGGGCCACCACCTAGTGAGTCTGTGCTCTACAGCCCAGGAGCCACAATTACTGAGCCCACGCGCAGCAGCTACTGCAGCCCGCACGCCTTAGACACACTGCTCTGCAATAGGAGAAACCACCTCAGTGAGAAGCCCACGCACCACAAGCAGAGAGTAGCCACCTGCTCGCTGCAACTAGAGGGAAGCCTGGACAGCAACAAAGACCTAGCATAGCCAGCAAGTGGATGCAGTTATGCAAAAAAGAGGGAGGCGATACACCAAAATAAATAAATACATAATGTTAGTGAACTGAATGGTGGTGCCTGGGAAAGATATGTCTGCAGCTTAATCCCTCTGAATGGGCCTTTGAATGTGACCTTATTTGGAAAAGGTTAAGTGTAGATGTAACTAAGTAAAAGATGTCAAAATGTGATCATCCTGGGTTGTGTGCTAAGTCGCTTCAGTCATGTCCGACTCTGCGTGACCCCAGAGACGGCGGCCCACCAGGCTCCCCCATCCCTGGGATTCTCCAGGCAAGAACACTGGAGTGGGTTGCCATTTCCTTCTCCAATGCATGAAAGAGAAAAGTGAAAGTGAAGTCGCCCGGTCATGCCCGACTCTTAGCGACCCCATGGGCTGCAGCCAGGTGGGCTCTAAATCCAGTGACAAATGTCCCCGTATGAGACACACAGAGAGAGAAGAGCAGGAGGCCATGTGAAGATGGAGCCCATGACTTGATGATGCAGTTACAAGCTAAGGGACATGAGGGGTTTCCTTGGAGTCACCAGGAGCTGGAAGAGGTAAGGAAGAATTCTCCCCAGAACCTCCAAAGGGACCACAACCCTACTGATATCCTGATTTTGACAGTCTGACCTCCAGAACAGTGAGGGGATAACATTCTGCTGTTCTAAGCCACCCAGTGTGGAATGATTTGTAAGGCAACTCTAGGAAACTAATACAGATGGATAATGAGCATGAAATACTTTTGACATTAATATAATAACAAGAAAGCAAAGCACGGCGCCTGTAGAGGACTTGGTGTGTGGGAACTCTATTCTAGTAACTATTTTTGTTTTAATGGGAGCCGACAGCCTTTTCCTGTGCCTCTGGGGACCACTCTGTCTTGACCTTCTTAGCAAGTTTGAAAATCCCTCCACCTGTTCTCTTTGCTAATATAGCTATTCTTTCTGTCACGCCCGTGTACACCCGGGACACTGACAGAGTTCAGAATCGCTGTCTCTAGATACTGATCGTGCAATAAAAATGGCAAGCTGATTAGTCAGCCGGAGAGGAGAAGCCTTTTTTCCCATTATAAGCATGATCTAATGCTGTAATCACCTAGTCTGCAGCCAGCAGCCAAGTGCTTGTGGTCAGGCCGAGGCCCCACAACAGGTGAACCCTGTTAAAAAGCATCCTGCTACATGGTTTCAGCTGTCCTGTAGACCCGCCTGTCTCATTCCCTGAAATGTAATAACTACATAGAACTCATATGTCCCAGAGTTTATTACAATCTTCAGGGTCATCTTAAAAAAAAAAAAAAGTGAAAAAAATAACTCCAACTTCCAACACATAAGGCTCCAGGAAACCCAGGAATCTGCTATGGACTGTAGACATAGTTTTGGTGGCTACTTACTTTCCATAAGAATGGTGTCCCTGACCTCAAAATAGACCCAGTGTCTTCCTTCATCCCCAAGGCATTGTTTTCTGGCTTGACTTAAAATCTGAAGGAATTTCAGTGCACAGAAGGGAAACTTAAGCTCAGAGCTGGCCATGACTACGCCCAAGACCCTGGGCTACATCCTATGCCATGCAGTCCCTACTGCTGCTCTTCCTTGACACAGAATCCCGACCTGTTGCTGAGGACAGCTCTCTTCCCTCCTCACCTCCACAGAGGAGCTCCTTATGACCGTGTCTTTCATCCCCAGTGGCTAGCCCCAGGGTCCTCTGTCCTCCACCCCACAAGGGGAAGCTCCACGTCCATTCATGTTAGAACAACTCCCCACTCTTCTCCTTCAGTATACACAGAACTTAAGAGTCTCCTTGTCTAGGCTTTCCCAGTTCAGAACGGAATCTCCTTTTACACAGATAAAAGCCCAATTAAGTGTTTTTTCCCTTCGAGAAAGCCTTGGCCCCCACAGACCAATTCGGGTTTCTATTTTTAGCAGCACAAAGAATTGGCAGAAGCTTCGAAATTAGAGTCTCTCCTTAAAGGCTCTGAAGAGCCTAGATCCAATTCTGAGATAGAATCAAAGCCCGCATATGTACTGAATTCCCCTTCCTTTTCCTTCAGCCCATAGGGAACTTGGTCTTTATACAGTGTCTGAGGCATTTCTCGTTCCATGTACCAGCGCTGCGTGACTTGGAAGAAGATTAACTTGTCTGAACCTCAGACTCTCTATCTGTAAAATAGGATTAATAATACCTTTTGAACAAGGTTATTGTAAGATGATTTAAAGAAAGAACTTAAGAAAATTATTTAGCATGGCGCCTGGCAATAAAAAATATTCAAGAAACCCTCGACTCTACTTCTTCCTCTCTTTATGTGATTAAGCAGTGGTTTGCTTTGTTGTCTTACACATGTATTGTAATGTAGTGCTAAGGATGATATAAAGTTTCAGAAACTAGTCAACAAAGATACGTAAGCCTCCAGAGAAGCCAAAATGCCCTGCTTTATTGAACATCCTTTTAGCTCTGCCTTTGCACTGTAATTATTTAAGATTAATTTTTAGATATGGAATTGGTGGACAAAGGGTACAGACATTCTTAGAACTTCTGCTACATGCTTCCGAATTGCCCTCCAGAAAGTCTGTTCCAATTTACATTCTCCACAGCACTTGTGTCAAAATGCCTTTTTCTTGAAATCTTGAGTTTTACCTAAAATTTATTAATTTGACAAGTGAAAAAAAAAAACTATCTCACTGTGGTTCTTAAACTGATTTTCGGACCTGGAAAGCAAGGATTAACTCAAGTCCAATTCTTATATTTTAAAGATAAAGATCTTAAGGTTTAGAAAGATTAAGTGACTTGGCTGATTAGGGGGCAGCCAAAACTCATATCCCATGTTTCCTGACTCTGGAATTCTTTCCATTATAGTACTCTGGAGAGGAAGAGTTAGCCTGGGGTGAAACCACTCAGGGCCTACTTACAAACAGGGTTCAATTAGACCAGAATGAATGTGTGGAAGAGCGAAGAGTCAATGAAGGAAATGTTAATTAGTGTCTGGCTAATTTATCATTCAATAAGGAGGACCAGCATTCTCCATGTTAGCGCCACCTACTGTGAAAATTTCAGCTTGCACAGGAGTTCTCTCTAAAATTGAAGGTAGAATCAGGGCAATCACTGGGAAAACTGTACCGATTTAAATTGTCTTCATCGCTTTACAAACAAAGGTCCATATAGTCAAGACTATGGTCTTTCTAGTAGTCATGTATGGATGTGAGAGCTGGACCAGAAGGAAGGCAGAGTGCTGAAGAATTTATGCTTTTGATCTATGGTGCTGGGGAAAACTATTGAGAGATCAAACCAGTCAATCCTTTAGGAAATCGACCCTGAGTAGTCACTGGAAGGTGACTATTGCTGAAGCTGAAGCTCCAATACTTTGGCCACTTAATTCAAAGAGCCAGTTCATTGGAAAAGACCTTGACTCCGGGAAAGATCGCAGGCAGGAGAAGAGAGCAACAGAGAATGAGATGGTTGGATGGCATCACTGATCCATGGCATGAACTTGGGCAAACTCTGGGAGATGGTGAGGAACAGGGAAGCCTGGCATGCTGCAGTCCATGGGGTCTCAAAGAGTCAGACATAACTTGGCGATTGAACAACAAATTCTAGGACGAAGTAGGGACTTCCCAGGTGGAGCTAGTGGTAAAGAAGTGAACTGAAGTGAAGTTGCTCAGTCATGTCCGACTCTTTGCGACCCCATGGGCTGTAGCCTACCAGGCTCCTTGGTCCATGGGATTTTCCAGGCAAGAGTACTGGCGTGGATTGCCATTTCCTTCTCCAGGGGATCTTCCTGACCCAGGGATCGAACCTGGGTCTCCCGCATTGTAGGCAGATGCCTTACCGTCTGAGCCACCAGGGAAGCCCTTGGTAAGAAGAACCTGCCTGCTAATGCAGGAGACCTAAGAGATGTGGGTTCGAGTTGGGAAGATCCCCTGGAGGAGGCCATGGCAACCCACTCCGGTATTCTTACCTGGAGAATTCCACGGACAGAGGAGCCTGGCAGGCTATGGTCCATGGGGTCGCAAAGAGTCAGACCAGTTAGCATGGATGCATAGGAAGAAGATGACTCAAAGAGTCAGACACTACCGAGCAACTAAGCACACACAGGAAGAAGTAGAAAGAAAAAGAATTCCGTATGGAGTCACTGAGTCATGAGCCACTGGGACCTGAACTTCTGTGGTCTTCTGAATTGCTGTGAATGAAGTTCCAGTTTCCTACAGGGGCAACATCGGTATCCTGTTCTTCCTATTCTATATACAGTGTGACTGTCTTCATTTTTCTGTAACCTAATTTCTGCTTTAAGCCAACATTCTACTAGCAGCAGAAACCTAGTAGCTAGGGACTTCCAGCATAAACTCCCTCACTTTGGTGTTTACTCACTTACTTTGGATTTCAGTGACTTATTTCAACATTTCATTCCTGTTCCTTCTTCTTGGGGTTGCAGGGAAGAGCCTGGAAGCTTAGGATTGTTTAAGGATAGAAACTGTGAGCTGGCTGGTGAGGAAGGCTGGTGGGGGTCATCATCAGTCCATAGGCATCCTTAGTCTGATGCAGGTCTGGTCTTTGGCCGTGGGCATCTATTCATTCCAGCACCCAACAGCCCCACTTGGCTTCCTAGATTTGGTTGTTAAAAAACGTTCCATCTCAAATATATCCTCTGCAGCCCAACTCCAAGCCCTGCTCTGTCTGCTGATCCTCTGTTAGTCATTTCATGTCCATCAAGGGGAGGGGGGAGGGCAAGGGAAATTTTATCAGTAGATGCTCCTACCAATTTCTGGTTGTGGGACTATCAGAGAGCTTTCTCAGAGCCCCTCTCTCTGTGTTGCCCTGTTGTTCTGTCTTCTGTAGTATTCTGTAGAACATGTGTGGGCAAATCTGTCCTGAAAAGGGACAGATGGTAAACATTTTAGGCAAGTCCTCAACTCTGCCATTGTCACACAAAAGCAGCCATAGACACTTTGTGTACAACTGAGCATGACTCCTTCAATAACACTTTATTGATGTTACCCCCTGCCCCCAACTCCTGGCATTTCCCAGAAAGCAAGGCACAAATCATCTCATTCTTGGTGCTGCCTAAATCTGTTTGGGGGATAGATTTATTGTTCCCCCTGAAAATCGCAAGGTCAGGGAGGAGGCAAGGGACAGGGCCCCCAAGGTATTCGTCAGTCTCCAGACTGTCTTCTCTCTTCTGCTCTCTCTCTAGCCGGAGCAGCCTTCCCCTCCTCCCTTTCCATTCTCTTGTGTACAGTATAAACTTTATGTCATGCTTTCTAGGGGGTTAGTCTTTAGATTCCGTCACACTTAGCTCTACACATTACAGACCTTTGCACCTGAAGCTCTAAATTCTGTAATAAGAGTCAACAGACTATGTGGCTCCAGGTCAAGAACTTGATGCTCTCTTCCCCATGCTGCTCATAACCCTTCCTTTTGCTGGGAGCAGTTGGTAGCCCCATGACTGAGCACAATGGTAAATGTCCTCTCCGCTTTCCCTAAGTCTGATCCTTGACCAAGTTCAACCCAATACTCCAAGGGCAGCCAAAAAGAAATTCCCTGGCCAGAGTCTCTTCATCTGGCTTTATCTTGTGAGGAATTGAGAAGAATAAGGTTGACCTGAGAGTCATGCTTATGAATGGAAATGAGCATGAATAGAATGAATAGTTTTGCTTTCAAGGCAAAGCTGTTTAGAGCAGAGTATTTCAAACTACAGGTTGCAAACCATTAGGACATTAGCATAGGAGTATGCAACACTTTTTAGTAAAGGGACAAATAATAAGTATTTTAGGCTTTGAGGATCATACTTAACAGGCAGCTCTCTAACTTGCTGTAACTGTGTGAAAGTGATCATAGATAATGCATAAATGAATGGGTGTGGTTGAGTTCCAATAAAACATTATTTTTGGAGACAGAAATTTTAATTCACCTAATTTTCAAATATCATAAAATATTAATATCATTCTTCTTTGGATCCTTCCCAACCATTTACTAATAAAAAATGTAAAAACCAGCCTTTGCTCACTGGACATACACAGAAGAGGTGACTGGGTGGATCCTGCCCTTGGGCCATAGTTTGCTGAAATTTGTATTGTGTATGACTGTGTGTGTGTGCTCAGTTGTGGCCCCATGGACTATAGCCCACCAGGCTCCTCTGTCCATGGAGTTTCCCTTGCAGGAATACTGGAGTAGGTTGCCATTTCCTTTTCCAGGGGATCTTCCTGACCCAGGGACTGAACCCTGGTCTCCTGTGTCTCCTTACAGTGCAGGCAGATTCTTTACCACTGAACCACCAGGGAAGCTTTTGTATCAGGGGGTCAAGAAATCAGTTAAGTGAGGTTGGGTCAGGATTTTCTTTAAAAAAAAAAAAAAAGAAATAGAATCTGGTAGAATGAAGAAGACAGAAAATGCCAGCCTGCACTGTATACGTAAAACGTTCCATGGAATGTTTATTTCAGTTAATTAATATATGTATATGTGCATTGAATTATGATGCAAAATGCATTTCCTACTGTGGAATATAGCTGAAGAAGGTTTGAAAATCATCCATTTTGAGAAACATTCCTTGCAGTATTTCATTTTTATCTCGGAAGAGTTATTCCTCTACTCATCCCACACCTCCAGATTTGATGTTAGTATTGCCAGATAAAATGTAGGACAAGTTAGATTTGAATTTCAGATTTTAAAGGAATAATTTTTTAGTGTTAGTATGTCCTATGTAATATTGGGGAAATACTTATACTGAAAATATTCATTTTTTTTATCTGAAATTCAAATTTAGCTGGATATCCTGTATTTTTATAAATCTGAAAGCTTTATTTGATAGATGATGAATTGTTTTAATTATTACTCTAATGACCTAAAATGCAGGTGAGGGCAGTAACTTCAGGGGAAAAAAACCTGATAATTAAAAATTCCTCCTAAATGCCAGGCTCTGGGTTCTTTCACAAGCACATAAGAACTAACTCTCACTACAGTGCTCTCAGAAAGGGAGAGCTTCGTTGCCTGCACTTTACACACGAGGAAGCTGAAAAGCACTTTCCCCACAGCCGCGTGTGAGGTGGGGACGGAGGGCTGCGCCTCTGACTCCAGTGCCTTGCTGCTTCACCAGGCTGTTTGCAGAGGGGGGGTCTCTGTGTCAAGGCCACTGGTGGTTCTTGGCCTCAGTGGTGCACGAGGAGGGCAAGGGGAGCCGGTGGGAGCATTGGGGTGGAGGCAGTAAGGGGTGCACTGTCTGTGGAGAACTTAAGCACAATAGAGAGCTGACGAAAGTCTGATTTTTGTGATCACTGTGCAGTACCAGCGATAAAACACCCCTCTCCTCAGGTCGACATCCTCACCCTCCAATGTGCCACTATGTGGTACACAGTTGGTGCTTAGGACATGTTACTTTCCTTTTTCTTCCTTCTCTCTTTTTCTCTTTCTTTCTCTTTACCCTGGGGCTGGCAAATAAATTTCAAACCACTTGCCAGCTCTGATTGGTGATGGCAGCGTGGACTGTTGGGTCAAGAAGGATTCTAGGGTTGAGTCTTTGCTGGAAACAAAAGGGAGCTCTGCTTGATCAGTGGCGTCTGCCTCGGGAAGGTGAGTAAGGAGCAGGAGCATGGATGCCATATGTTTGCCCTCCTGTGGCTAAACTCTGCAATCTTCAGATGCTGAATGGCTATTAACCATGAACCCAAAGCTTCTTCCTACTTTAGATGAAGAAGGAAAGAGGGAGAGAATTTCTGTCCACTATATATATCACAAACCCTGTCCAAACACTGAGCTCCTGAGTGACCTGGAGCCATACGCTGTGTGTACCTTGGAGGCACAAGCAGGCAGGCAGGAAGGGCACATGTGTGCTAGAGGCTAGCAGCCAGGGGCAAATTAATACCTCTCCTCCCACAAACTCTCACCGCTGGAAGCTTTTGCATGAGCTCATGCATAGTGTGACCAGAGGCCTCTGCTGGCGTGTGCCTTGCTGGAAGCAGTGGAGAGGAATGTCTTCTCTAATTCAGATGTGTGTATGGCTGAAGACAGGGCTACAAAAATAGGCTGAAGGCAGGAATTTCCATTCCTCTGTGTCCCCAGAGCAGTTTCCTCTTGGACACAAACCTCCACCTTCCTTAAATTCCCAAATTGAGTAACTGCTTGGAAGGCTTTCTTGGATTTTTTTTTTTTAATTATTTTTCCAGCTGTAATTTTTCTTCAGTCTGGAATTTTGCTCTTTTCTGTTTCAAATTTCATTGTAAATCCAACTTGAAAATCAGACATGATTAAATAGCTTTTGTGTACAGCAGGCATTGGGTGTGCCATCTTTTAACACTGAAATAGTCTTCTAGTTAGATGACTCCATCATTACTCTGCACCTCAGTTTACCTCCCCACCCCAGAAATTGGAGGTAAAAATAGAACGACCACAGGCAAGCCTTCAGATGGAGGAGTTGATAAGTCTAATAAGGCCTTTAAGGTCAAGGAGATGGAATGTTCAAAGGCATACAGAGGCATTTGGATAGCTTCTTGGATATTTAATAGCATTGGCAAAACCTTGCTTTGTTGAGTCAGTAACTTGTGGGTCTAGAAATGGCTTCTAAAGCTATCTGGTCTATTTCCTCTTGGGGAGTGGCGGCGTAAAAGAGACTGTGATCCCTCATATGGCTCACAGCAACTCTGTATCTGTACAGAGATCAAGATATTAATCATAATATGAATAATATCACCCTTTGATGATTCTGGCATATGTATGTCTAAAAACGGGAAATTTGATTTTCTTAACACACCAGTGAGACAAGTGTCTCCAAGGAAATGGGTCTAGACGCTGGCGCTTTGTTTTGTGTTTCTTCAGTTGAACAATTTGTTGAGTCGTTCATCATGCTTTCCTTCTGGAATCTTATTTTCCATTGTGTCCTTAAACCCAACTTCTAGACCACTTAGTTGGGTCTCTTTACCAGACTTTCTGGAGCCACTTTAATTCCTACTTCAGAAAATGTGTTCCCATATAGATACTCAACTTGTCTTCCCCGCCCCCCTCCCCAACCCAGCCTTCAAGATATCATGGAAGCCAGGTCAAACAAGCCATCCTTGACTATTTGTCCAAAATCCTAGGATTTCTCCCATGTCTGAATGCCTGTGGGGAGTTATTGTCAATATCAGTCTTTGCACTTGGTCTCTGATGATTGGCTACAGTTGTTTAAATTTTTCTCGAGGGAAAAGACCATTATGGTATGATTTTTTTCCCCTGTATTTTACAGAATGCATAGCCCATGCTTCAAGTCATACTGGATTGCTAAATGTTTGCGTCTCTTGTTTATGCACCTAAGAACACGGAGCTTCTCTTTCATCTTTGTGGTGTTTGACCAAAGTTTGCCCCCAACCTTACCCAGTTACAGGAAAAATAGTGTTCAAAGTAGGAAGCAAGTTCTGTGAATCCACATTTCCTTTGTTGGGCAATGATCTAGCTGCATGTGGCATAACTTTTGCTGACACATAGGGTACTCACTCTTTTCTTTCTTTCTTTTTTTTTTTTTCTTTTCATGTCAGAAAAAAAGACTATTTCCACTCAAGTCACAAGTGGTAAGGGGTGGCGGTGGTTTCTCTGTGGCCTTGAGCGAGTCATTTCAACAGCGTCAGTTGCAGTTTCCCTTCTACAACTTTTCCAGCTCCACTATTCAGAGATTCTATGGCTTTGTGGCCACTCAGTCTTATCACGTCTCATTCAAAAGATTTGTTTATATGACAAAGGGAAGGCCTCCCTAAGTTCCCTCTTTTTTCTCTGCTCTGGATCTCATGATGAAGGAAGCAGCTGGTGAAGTTAATAATCAGAGGTCTGCCTGGGCCTCCCCTCCACAGTAACTATGGTTGCTTTTATCTCATGAGCCAAGACTCAGAGCCCACCTTGAGGATAGTGGCTTAACTTGTCCACAGGGACATCTAGAGTTTTGGTTTGGGGAAAATCATTCTGCTAAATCTCTCTTCCTGCCACTGTGTTTATCCTCCAGGGTACAGAATTGTCTGCCTGTGGTTTTACAGCACGGACCACATCAAGTCTTCTGTAAGAGCCTTTAGAAAATTCAAGACAAATTCTCGTGACTGCTAAAGGCTTTATTAGATGCCTTTTCTCTTTCTTTTGTGGTTGATGGCAACAAGACTGTTTACCACTGTTAGCCATAATTTTATGAGTTGTTATTTGGTGACTTATGTTTCTGCCATATCATTTGAGGTGTTGCATCTTGAGGACAGATGTTTTGGGTAAGACATGAGTTGATTTTCACTCATCAAAAGTTGGCCTTTGTGTAAAGGGAGAGTAGAAGAAACTATACTGTTATTAGGTTTTCAAATGCAAGCTTACCTCCCTAGAAAGCTAGTCTGATTTCTGCCATGATTGGAGCGAGATCCAAAGCTAGTTAATTAAGAAATCTCTATTATCTAATTGCTGTTATGTTTAATGAGCTTTTTAAGCTTATTATTTCAGACAGAGAAATCATTTTGTGGAATTTTAAAAAGTCATTTGATTGGATGGATCTTGGACTTATAAAGGATGTGCAGCATTTTTTCCTAAGAAGGCACTGTTCAGTGGGAGGTGACAGTGGGATTAGTCCTCCTTGTTAAGAAATTTCAGTGTGTGATTTATGTGCTTGTACTTCCACACAGACTCAGGGAAGCAATTCCCGTTTGAAACATACAAAATAACTTTGCCAAAAAAGAGGAAAATCAGAGTTTCAGAAGAAAAGTAAGTTGTTTGGATTAGAACTGAAACCATGTGGGGCCCAGAAATCTTGTAATATCCTACCCATTAATAAGTAAATGTACATGTACAGAAGGAGTGGGGGAGCCCATCTATTTAGATTCAAAAGCATGTCAGCCTAATTGTATTAGACAAGGTGAGCTCAATAATTCCACTTTCGACCCAGTGCTGTGTGAAGTTCATTATTATCTGCTTCAAATTATTGTTCATTTCAAGAGCCACACAGTGAAAAAGCATGTAAGGACTTTGAAAGAGGACTTGTGCCTTCCCCGAAAACTTGGTGAAGCATTTCTTTGGAAACATTTCTGCTGGGCTGTGCACTGGTTGTGAGTGGGCGTAGGGGGTGAGCGTCTGTGCTTCCCCTTTTCAAATTTGTTTTGCTTTCATATGTCTCCATGGAAACAAGACCCACTTCTGAACTGTCTTTAGGGTTGTCCATAAGAGGAATGAATAGAAACATAGAGATCACTAAAATTCTCATATAATCCAAGAATATCAGTCAAGAAGAGGGAAACTGAGGTTCATTGAGCCCCTCTTTGGGACTGATAATTTAAAATAAGGTTTTTCCTTTAACCCTGAGAGTTACATGGCATTATCTTTGTTTTACATATAAGGGCCTTGAACTGCCGAACGTTTACTCAAATAGTAAGTAACAAACTCAGATCTGAGCTCAGGCCCGTCTGATTCTGAGACCCACGCTTTTTCTGTAAAACCGCATTACCAGCAGCGTTGACCTTCCTTTCCACCTCCCTCAAGCATTTTCCCGAACTATATAAAAATGGGTGTTACCTTTTTTTTGGGTAAATAAAATGCCTGTGAGGAAAGAGGTACTAGGAAGAAGAAAAAGATTAACTGGCCTGGATAAGCCAAGCCTGGACTCAGCAGTAGCACCAGCTGCATGATGAACAGTTGCCCCCCAAATTTTTGGAATCCTAATCTGATCCAGTAAAGCTACATTTAGCTAATAATCCCTCTAGTAGAGGACCTCCATTTACCAAACTGTTAGCTGCATTCCACTTTGCAGAGAAGATAAGGTGATGGACAGGAAAGAGTCCTGCAGATCTGGGTTCAAATCTCAACACCTACTTGTGGGAGCCCGCAGTAGGCCTTGAATAACTTCTCTGAGCCACAGACATCAACGGGGTTTCTTGATGGCACAGGACCTGGCCCCCAGGTGTTTCGACCAGTGGCAATAGGCAACACCCTTCACATATCCATTTCTATCCACAATCTATCTCAGATATTTACAAAATTTCAGCTTATAGGAAGAGTCCACAAGGGCTAAGAAAGAACCGACCCTAAGGGAAGTGATCTCATATGGTGAGATGGGGCCAGAAACCAGCCTGGGAATTGGAAAACAGATGTAGACTCACTCCTGTCTTGTGGGCATCATTAGAATTCAGCCCCACCAGAGATTAACATGCTTTGACATATACACTGTAGCACTAGAGCTTGAGCAGTTGGTTGTGGGACCCACTGACTCCCACTGCAATGGAATGTATTACAAAAGGAGCATTCCCCTGTTTATTCTGGGATTGCAAGGTCTCTGGCATTGAGGTACACATGTTTTCAGCTCGGATGGTACCCTGGCAGTGGAGACAGAGATGGGGCTGCCAGCCTGGAGTGACACCTTCAGGGGACAGTGAGGACCTGAGGCCAAAAATTCTAGCTCTGTAATCCATAGATAGTAGTAGACAACCAAATGGGATCTATGGGACATCAAAGTGGTCCTGAGTCTTCTCAGAATTATATAGGTAGGGGAACTCTTTAAATATTGCACTTTCTATGGTCAAAAAGGAGAAGGCAATGGCAGCCCACTCCAGTACTCATGCCTGGAAAATCCCATGGATGGAGGAGCCTGGTAGGCTGCAGTCCATGGGGTCACTAGGAGTTGGATACAACTGAGCAAGTTCACTTTTACTTTTCACTTTCATGCGTTGGAGAAGGAAATGGCAACCCACTCCAGTATTCTTGCCTGGAGAATCTCAGGGATGGGGGAGCCTGGTGGACTGCCATCTATGGGGGTCGCACAGAGCTGGACACGACTGAAGCGACTTAGCAGCAGCAGCAGCAGCATGGTCAAAAAGGCTTTGAGCTTTAGAGCCACTGGAATTTAGATGGAAATGATTTGTTGGAAAAGTTACCCTCTAGGTCATTGGGAGGATGAAGCGCAGTGCCAGGCCCATAGTAGGTCTTCAAGAAAAGTTGATTGTCTTGATCTGTCTGAGGCATGAGCAGGGTTTGGCTCAGTGAGCAAGCACTGGACATGGGCAGGATTTTGCTGTGCTGCCCTGGATCTCAAGGGGCATTCAACCAAAGAGATCAGCTCTCAGGGTGTAGTCTGAAAGAAACACTAGACAGGAAAAGGCGAGAAGGGATAAATCCAGAAATTAGCTAGGAAGATCTGGAACCAGGAAGGGCTAGAGGAAGCGGGAAGAGATCCAGAGGGGTGGGGAGACTTAACTCACTTAGTACTAAGTGAGGGCTAAAGCCTAGGTGCTCTTCTCTTCTTTTAACCTTTTAAAAATATAGTTTCAGGCTCATAGATAAGTTATATAGTATAAAGAAGGTCCGTATATGTTTTCCGCCAGTATGTCCCACTGTTGACATTTTACCCCTTTGCTTTATCCTGTCTCTATTTATCTCTGTATCTTCATACCTTGTTGTTGTCGTTTAGTCACCAAGTCGTGTCTGACTCTTATGACCCCAGGGACTGTGGCCTACCAGGCTCCTCTGTCCATGAAATGTCCCAGGCAAGAATGCTGAAGTGGGTTGCCTTTTCCTTCTCCAGGGGAAATTCCTGATCCAGGGATGGAACCTGTATCTCCTGCATTGGCAGGCAGATTCTTTACTGCTGAGCCACCAGGGAAGCCCTATCTTCATACCTGCTATATATTTTTTAGAACTGTTGGAAACACAATGCCCCTTTCCATGTGTCAGTGGGTATTCCCTAAAAATAAGAACTTTTTCTTTATTAACCATAGTATGATCATCAAGGGCTTCCCTGGCGACTCAGATGGTGAAGAATCCACCTGCACTGCTGGAGACCTGGGTTCAATTCCTGGGTTGGGAAGATCCCCTGGAGGAGGGCATGGCAACCCACTCTAGTATTTTTGCCTGGAGAATCCCCATGGACAGAGAAGCCCGGTGGGCTATATTCCATGGGGTCTCAAAGAGTTGGACACAGCTGAACAACTAAGAGCAGCACAGCACAGCCATCAAATTCAGGAAATTAATTTTCATACAATATCATTAACTAATGTACAGGCCTTACCCAGATTTTACTGGTTGTCCCAATAAGATCCTTTAGAGCAAAGAAAACTCCAGGTCACACACTGCATTCAGTTGTCACACCTCTTCAGCCTCTTTGACTTGCAACAGTTCCTTAGTTGTCTTTCCTGATGGTGACACTTTGAAGAATACAGTTCAGTGATTTTATAAGATATTTTCAGCTGGGTTTGTCTGCTGTTTCCTCCTGAGTGGTTTCAGTGATAGATGCATTTTTAGTGGGAATGGCATAAACATCATATTGTGCTCTTCCCAGTACATCATATCAGGAGGTACATGATGTCCATTTTTCTCATCACCTACCTAACCTATTTCAGTTCAGTTCAGTCAGTTCAGTCGCTCAGTCGTGTCAGACTCTTTGCGACCCCATGAATCGCAGCACGCCAGGTCTACCTGTCCATCACCATCTCCCGGAGTTCACTCAGACTCACGTCCATCGAGTCCGTGATTCCATCA
>SJYX01013276.1:417077-444997 GCA_006410675.1 Oreotragus oreotragus | reverse complement strand
CGGTTCACGTATTGCTGAAGTCTGGCTTGGAGAATTTTGAGCATTACTTTACTAGCATGTGAAATGAGTGCAATTGTGCGGTAGTTTGAGCATTCTTTGGCATTGCCTTTCTTTGGAATTGGAATGAAAACTGACCTTTTCCAGTCCTGTGGCCACTGCTGAGTTTTCCAAATTTGCTGGCATATTGAGTGCAGCACTTTCACAGCATCATCTTTCAGGATTTAACTTTGATCATTTAGCTGAGGTGGTGCCTGCTAGGTTTTTCCACTGCTGTGTTTGCTTTGTCATTGATAAGAATCTGGAGGGCAGGCCACTTTGAGACTGTATAGATAGTCTCTGCTATTTCTCATACTTGCTCACTGTTCTTACCATTGTCATATTTTCACAGAAATCAGTGATCATTGTGATGACTGCCGAACGGTAGAACCCAATCTCCTGACTTAACTATTCCAGCTGAGTGTGTGAGGACATCTCACACAGCCTCCATGCCTTAGCCTGTGTGCTTGTTTTCTGAAATGCCCTCCGACCCCTTGTCCCTCAATATTTGACAATAATTTCTTTCAAGACCCAATCCAAGATTCATCTCCAAAGAGTCTTCCCCTGACTCACTACAATCTACAGTGACCATTCTCTTGCTTTCCTTTCCACTCCTGCCTTTAGATGTTTCTTAGTTTTTAGGTATTTCTTGAAGCCTTGAGTTTCACTTATGACGTGACTAGGGCTACATCATCTTTTACATTTTTCAAACTGTCTGTGGTGAAGGGCCAGTGTTTGAGAATTTCAAAAAAAAAAAAAAAAACGAGGAAGAATCTGTTGTTGTATGTGTGTGACCCACCATCCAAGTTCAACAGCACGGAAGTGGTTGCTATTGCCCTGCTCACCGAGACAGCCCCACTGGCCATGTTCTTGAATGTCATGGCAACATTAAATTGCCCTAAACGTTTCTAGGCTCAATATAAGCTGGTAATATCTTGTACTTAATATTTCTGTACTTGACATGGACCAGTAATATTTTGAGCAGCACATTTTAGAGCGTTTCCTCCTCTTCCCCAAATCCACACTTACTCCCAGACCCGAGAGAGATATACAATGGTAATTAGGTGAGAGAGAAAATTCTTTCCCTCGACCACCTCCACTCCATTTAATTTCAGTGAAGATTCCCCTTTGTGACATAATTACCACCAAAAAAGATCTGAGACTTCATAGATGAGGAAGCAATGAGCAGCTGCTCCTAAGAAAGAGTGAGTTTGAGGGACATGAAAGGAACATAGGCATGAAGAGAAGTACCCCCTGAGAGCATAATATTTTAAAAGAATAAGGAAAGCTGCGTTTACCATTGGGATGATTCAGTCTACAACGATCACATCAGTGGGAGAACTAACTCTTCTACTGTACTTCTCCTGGTAAAAGTGGAGCTCTTCATCTGAGACCCTCCATATTAATATAATAACGGTCACTTGGGCTGGGAAAATGAGGGAAGCAAAACACAGCCCTCCCGAAGCTGATATTCCACTGGGGAGACAGTGATGGGGTCAATGACGGTTAAATCTCCCTGAGATTATGGGAGCTATTTGGGGGTCAAAGATGACCTCCTGGAGGATGTGATGTTGACAGTGAGAGCAGAAGGTGAGTAGAGGTGGGATGTGGGAATGGGAAGACCCCAAGAGAGATGCCAGCATGTGCAAAGGTGGGTGAGGGAGCCACGCATTGGAAGAATCGCCTGCAGTCTGGTGTGACTGGGCCCAGAGG
The DNA here is from genome assembly GCA_006410675.1 of Oreotragus oreotragus. NCBI lineage: Eukaryota > Metazoa > Chordata > Mammalia > Artiodactyla > Bovidae > Oreotragus > Oreotragus oreotragus. Next base: position 443,248 of record SJYX01013276.1, on the reverse strand, counting down.
GTGGAAAGAGCCCCAGGCAGAGGCGCAACGAGCGGGAAGCAGCCAGACCCATTGTCTTGTGGGCTAGCCAGGGTTCTGGTCTTTGAGGCACGGGTGCTCAGACGGTAAAGCGCCTGCCTGCAATGTGGGAGACCCGGGTTTGCTTCCTGGGTCGGGAAGATCCCCTGGAGAAGGAAATGGCAATCCACTCCAGTACTCTTGCCTGGAAAATCCCATGGATGGAGGAGCCTGACAGGCTACATCCCATGGGGTCACAAAGAATTGGACATGACTGAGCGACTTTACTTACTCAGTATTGAGAGTTCTTGACCTAGGGAGTGGTGGAACAGCTCATGCTGTCAGGGTGATCTCTATTGTAGAGAGGATGACCTGGTAGATCAGAATGGGCTTGGTGGGTTGAGTTTGAAGCCTATTTCCTCAGTCCTGTCTGGAGGTGACGCTGGCTCAGATCAGAAAGTGGAATCTCTTGTCTTTTCATCTTTGGGGGACCGGCCAACAACTTTTGAGGGATGGGTGGGCATCGTTCCCATTTCTCAAATGGGGAGCCCTTTAGAAGAGGTCCTGATCAGGGTATTTCTGCCCCCCATCAGTAGTAGAAAGAAACAAGTTCTTTGAAAGGCAGAGACTACAGCCCACATGGAGCCCAGGTGTGTGGGCTGCTGAGAGATTGTTTTGGAGCCAAATGCTCCCCTTGGCAGGGCTCAAAAAGCCATTTCTACCTTCTTCTGCCTCACCACTGAGGCGGTTTTCACCCAGCAGATCTTGAGAATGATAGGTCTATAACAGGAAATTAAAACTGAGTTTTTTGGTAGAACCTGTGAATAGTTGTTAAAAGTCTTGCTGATGGGGAGTAGAGGGGCAGGGTAGCAAATTAGTTCAAAGTTTGAACTACAGCATGCTTTGAAAGAAATAATGTGATGACATTCAAGGGTAAAGATAAATCAACTAGAAGTCGTATATACAAAATGATTTTCCTTTCTCTAACACATTAATTTGCAACACAGTGTCATTATTCAGTGGTGCATTCCAGTCAGGCATATTGCTTTTATTTTTAAATATTTATTTATCTTTTGGCATATGAACTCTTATTAGTTGCAGCATATGGGTTTAGTCCGCTGATCAGGGATTGAACCTAGACCCCCTGAGTTGGGAGCTTGGAATCTTAGCCACTGGACCATCAAGGAAGTCCCAGGCACGTTGTTAAAAGAATAAGACAACATTAGTAGTAAGGAAGTTATCATCTATTGAGTATTCACCAAGTTATCATCTGTTGGGTATTCACCACGTATTAGGCACATATCCGAGCATTTAGACTGTATAAGCAGATCCAGTGCTGAGGACAAACCCTCCATGGTAGGATTTTATTATCATAACCGTTTTGCAGATGAGTAAGCTAAGGCTCAAAGGGTTTAAGCACCTTACCCAAGGCCACATAGACGTAAGTGAGGGAGTCCAAATAACCTGAGTTTGTCTAGCGTCCAAGCTTATAATCTGTTCCCAGCCATGGGAAGGCATCGAGGGTTCTGTGAGGTTTATCTGCTTCATGAATTAGAGTGAGCCAGTCTTCTCCCTCCATGAATGTCACTCCCGATCACAGGTACTGTGGCTCCAGGAAAAGGTGGGTTGAGTTTGAAGCCTATTTCCTCAGTCCTGTCTGGAGGTGACGCTGGCTCAGATCAGAAAGTGGAATCTCTTGTCTTTCCATCTTTGGGGGACCGGCCAACAACCTTTGAGGGATGGGTGGGCATCGTTCCCATTTCTCAAATGGGGAGCCCTTTAGAAGAGGTCCTGATCAGGGTATTTCTGCCCCCCATCAGTAGTAGAAAGAAACAAGTTCTTTGAAAGGCAGAGACTACAGCCCACATGGAGCCCAGGTGTGTGGGCTGCTGAGAGATTGTTTTGGAGCCAAATGCTCCCCTTGGCAGGGCTCAAAAAGCCATTTCTACCTTCTTCTGCCTCACCACTGAGGCGGTTTTCACCCAGCAGATCTTGAGAATGATAGGTCTATAACAGGAAATTAAAACTGAGTTTTTTGGTAGAACCTGTGAATAGTTGTTAAAAGTCTTGCTGATGGGGAGTAGAGGGGCAGGGTAGCAAATTAGTTCAAAGTTTGAACTACAGCATGCTTTGAAAGAAATAATGTGATGACATTCAAGGGTAAAGATAAATCAACTAGAAGTCGTATATACAAAATGATTTTCCTTTCTCTAACACATTAATTTGCAACACAGTGTCATTACTCAGTGGTGCATTCCAGTCAGGCATATTGCTTTTATTTTTAAATATTTATTTATCTTTTGGCATATGAACTCTTATTAGTTGCAGCATATGGGTTTAGTCCGCTGATCAGGGATTGAACCTAGACCCCCTGAGTTGGGAGCTTGGAATCTTAGCCACTGGACCATCAAGGAAGTCCCAGGCACGTTGTTAAAAGAATAAGACAACATTAGTAGTAAGGAAGTTATCATCTATTGAGTATTCACCAAGTTATCATCTGTTGGGTATTCACCACGTATTAGGCACATATCCGAGCATTTAGACTGTATAAGCAGATCCAGTGCTGAGGACAAACCCTCCATGGTAGGATTTTATTATCATAACCGTTTTGCAGATGAGTAAGCTAAGGCTCAAAGGGTTTAAGCACCTTACCCAAGGCCACATAGACGTAAGTGAGGGAGTCCAAATAACCTGAGTTTGTCTAGCGTCCAAGCTTATAATCTGTTCCCAGCCATGGGAAGGCATCGAGGGTTCTGTGAGGTTTATCTGCTTCATGAATTAGAGTGAGCCAGTCTTCTCCCTCCATGAATGTCACTCCCGATCACAGGTACTGTGGCTCCAGGAAATGAGCAGAACTCTCGATATATCAAAGGCATATGTCTGGCTGGTGAAGGTCAAGTGCCCTGTATGCATGTGTCATCGGGAAAAAGGTTGAGAAATGATGGTCTAATAAAAAAATAAGACTGATCCTGGGGAGGCAGTGTTGGGGTTGGGGGCTGTCTCGGCACGTTCCCCTTTGGTTTGTTCTTGCTTCTCTTCTGCCCCACAGCCAAGGGTCCTTCCCCATGGGCTCTATGGCTCTGTGCCTCCCTGACTCTGGGAATGCCCTGGATCCACAATCTGAATCCTGGGGAGAAGCGTTTGCTCTGGGGTCCCAAGCAGTGAGGCTTGTTGGGACCTAGAAACCTCCTCATTTGAAGTACTCTGACGGCACCCTCTGACAGAGTCTCCCCGAGAGCAGTAGAAGGGAAACTTCCGGGGGCCAGGTGGACACTATCACTCACCTTGGGGTCCTCAGTGATTTCCCTTACCCTCAGCATGTGTGCATGCTCAGTCACTAAGTTGCGCCCGTCTCTTGTACCCCATGGATAGTAGCCCTTCAGGCTCCTCTGTCCACGGGATTTCCCAGGCAAGAATGCTGGAATGGGTTGCCATTTCCTCCTCCAGGGGATCTTCCCCACCCAGGAATTGAACCCATGTGTCTTTCATTGGCAGACGGATCCTTTACCACTGAACCTCCAGGGAAGCCCCCTTAACCTTGGTACAAGATGGCAATGTCTCTTGGATCTGTACTCTTTCTCTCTAGCCAGGCTCTTGCCAGGGGCCCCTCCCTCTCTTTTCTGGCTATATTCAGCCACTGGCAGCTCCACAAGTGTCTCTGGGACCCGCTTACCTCCTTAGCTTTGATGTGCTGACCCTCCAGCTGAAATAGTCCTTCTGCCCTTTCTTTTCTGTACCAGGTCAGCTCTCTCATCCTTAAGACTCAGATCGGTGGTAACCTTTTCTGGGGCATTTTCTCTCACTTCCATCTCCACCCCTGCTGGGTTCTCACCTTCTTCTTTCTAGTGAGGGCATATTTCTATGACAGATGTTCTCACATTGTTGTGTGGGGTGTGTGTGTGTTTTTGGCTGGTGTCCCCATTCCCCCAGGGGAATTGTGTGCACATTAAAACCAGAGCAGCACTGGCCCAGTTCTTTACCCGGGAAGGAAAAGGGATGAGTTGGGCGAGCAGCTTTCTCGTTTTCTCCAGCGTTGTCCAGGTTCGTTCACCTCAGTGCTCAAGGTGAGTGACAGAGCCTGCACGTATAGTCGTGTCTTCTGACAGCAAGTCCGTATTTGTCCCTACTGCAGGTCTCTCATAGAGGTTAAGAGTGTGGGCTCTGAATTTAGATGAACCTAAAAAGACTTTATCTAATCTACCACCTGCCACCTGTGTGGCTTTTGGCAAGTTGCTTGACTTCTCTTGGTTTCGGTTTCTTATCTACGGGGTGAAGATCACTAATGCAAAGAAAATACTTCATGCACAGGACATAGGAAGTGCTCAGCAAATGTCAGCTCTGGGTGATGCACATAAGACAAAAGCTTTGATCATGTGTGGACATTTAATCTCACCTAAGTAGATATTCAGTTACACACATATAAATTAAGTGCCTTCATATTCAAGGTGTTTACCAGATGCAGCAAAGAGAAAAAGACTGAACTCTTCCTAAAGAGTCCATGAAAGATTTGGAGGCTAGCACGTATCAAATGACTCAAATTCGTAGAATGAAACCCACTGCTGAAAGTGAGGGCTTTGAGGTTTCAAAGAAGGGAAAGCTCATATCCTGTCGAGTGATTAGGAAAGGCTTTATGAAGCCGTCAGTATTTGAGAGGACCGTGAACTGTGGATAGAATTTCAGAGGTCTGGAGGGGGGCCTGTGTACTCTTGGCAGAAGAGGGAAGAGAGAGCAAAGGCATGGAAGTTGTTCATAAATATCGAGGTTCCAGGCGACTTTTCATATAGATTAGGTTTGTGAGGGTCTTGGGACATAGGCCTGGAAATATGGGTTGATGGCAAAATTTCTATTTAATCTAGGAGATAAATGGGGAACCACTGGCTGCTATTTATTACCCCACTAATGTCAACATTTTCCAGGCTTCTGAGGCATGCTTTTACTAGTGGGAGGAAAGGGGAGATGGTTCCTATTAGTGCTTTCCTCACAGCTTCTAGTAGGTGCTGTTGGTGCCCCATCCAAATCACCTTGCCTGGCCTGCTGCACCCCGCCCCCAGCTGCCGGCAGCTCACAGCTGCCCCCTTCTCCCAGAATCACCCTTAACCAACCCAAAAGAAGCTGCCTAGCCCAGAAGGTTGATTCTCCCCTATAGAGTAGCCTGATGCCAATGACTGATCACAATAAGCTGTAAAAGGCCAGTTGCTCATCTCCAAGCAGGACGGGCTCCATGCAGGAACTCACACTCCAGAGCTGCCCATGGGATCAGGCTGACTTAGCTCTGGCCTCTGCCCTCTCCAGCTTCCCTCACTCCTCTTCTCTCCGGAGAGACCCCCTTGCTTAATCACAAGTTCCTGAAATGCTCATCTCAACTGTGCTTCTAGTGAATCCGACCTAACATATCTCCTCTCCAAAGGAAACCTTCCCATCTTTTCTGCCTCAGTACTTTCTTTTGTACACCTGTGACTCTGGACTAATCACACTTCTTTCCACTTTTCTGTAATTTAACCAGCAAGAGATCACTGAAAATATCAGTGATGTGGTCCCAACACCTGAAAGACTTGGAGTGAATGAGGGAAAAGGAAGTTAGTAAGAACATGGCTTCATACGGCACCTGACTGCTGCTGAGTATAAAACCAGGGGTACTTGCGGTTTCTTATTTACTTGGGAATCTTTCAGTTGCAGGTGTCCAATGCTCAACCAGTTATGATGTAACAATAGTAGTGTGATGATCAATAGGGCTGCCCTTTCTGGGAACATGGCAGGACTGCTCTTCCCTCCTCTTTGAAGCTAGGTGTGGCCAAGTGACTTGGTTTGGCCAATGAAATGTGAGTGGAAGTGACATATACTTCTCCTAGGCAAAAGCCATTGTATGCTTTTTGAAGTTGTTTCCCTCTATCATAGTGACCAGCAACATTAGAGATGGCAGCTGCTCTATCAGCTTAGATTCCCGAGTAAGTACAATGAGCACTGTGTTTGCTGATCCACAGTGGATGCTCCTATGTTCAAAAAAGAAAAACAGCTGTTTTAAACCACTGAGACTTTGGGGCTGTTTATTGCTGCAACAATTGCCTTACACAAATGATTTTTTGTAATTGCACTAGCATGTCAGGTACTGTTCTAAATGCTTCTCATGTGTTAACTCATTTAATCTTCATATCAACCCTATGATATAGATACTCTTATTATCCCATTTTATTGTTGAGGACATTGAGGCCCAGAGAGGTTAAGTGTCTTGTCCAAGGTTCTGTAGCTAGTAAATGGCAGATCCAAGATTCAAATCTAGGCAACCTGATTCCTAATCACTATGTAGATCTCACAAGAAAGATACTTTAGTGCTTACTGCACTGTGAAAGTCCAGATGTAAACTGCTTCAGGCACAGCTGGAGCCAAGTTATCAAAAGATATCAACGGAGTCACTCTCCCTGTTCTGTTTTCCTCTGTGTTGGCTTCACTCTCAGATGCTCTTCCAGTGAGGAGGTCTTTGCATCTCTAGGTTTACGTTCTGTTACTAAGCAACTACAGAGGAAAAGGACCTTTTCCTCCTCCCACCCAGCCCCAATTCTAGCAAAAAGTCTTTAGAGAACCATCTTTCTTCCACTTTCGGTCATTTAGTGTAACTATCTGAAAAGGGACAAATGAGTGCAGAGCAGGCATGTGTAGAATGACAGAGGCTGTGAAGAACTAACTTCTGTGAAGCTGCCAAAGAGCCGGAGAACTCCAAAATCTGCAGCTGCTGGAGTCGTAAAAATCAACAACCACCGCCCAAATGAATACCATTGGTACTGTCAAGCACTGTCATGGAATTAAAGATGGCAAAGCTTCAGATTGGAAATCCCTGGGGCTTGTATGCATTATTGGAAGAATTTCTGAGTTTTATGTCCTCTTTCTTCCTTGCCCTGAGTTCCTCTTACTCTCCATTCCTCAGCCTGTGCTGCAGGCTCACACACAGTTCTAGGCACAGATATATTTTCCCCAGGCCCCTCCTCCAACACACACACTGTCTCTGCTTTGTCTCCAGAGGAGTAGTAGAGGGAGCACTGGATCAGAAGCATGTGTGTAAAGTCACTCAGTTGAATTTGACTCTTTGTGACCCCGTGGACTGTAGCCCGCCAGGCTGCTCTGTCCAAGGACTTCTTCAGGCAAGAATGCTGGAGTGGATTGCCACTTCCTTCTCCAGGGGATATTCCCGACGCAGGGATCAAGCCCACGTCTCCTGTGTCTCCTACGCTGCAGGTGGATTCTTTACCTGCTGAGCCATGAGCGAATCTCCCAGGGATCAGGAGAGCTCCTGTGAACATCACGTCTCCTGTGTCTCCTACGTTGCAGGTGGATTCTTTACCTGCTGAGCCATGAGTGAATCTCCCAGGGATCAGGAGAGCTCCTGTGAGCTTGTGAACACCAACACCAAGCCCACGTCTCGCCATGAGCAAATCTCCCAGGGATCAGGAGAGCTCCTGTGAACATCACGTCTCCTGTGTCTCCTACGTTGCAGGCAGATTCTTTACCTGCTGAGCCATCTCCTGTGTCTCCTACGTTGCAGGTGGATTTTTTACCTGCTGAGCCATGAGCGAATCTCCCAGGGATCAGGAGAGCTCCTGTGAACATCATGTCTCCTGTATCTCCTGCATTGCAGGTGGATTCTTTACCTGCTGAGCCATGAGCGAATCTCCCAGGTCTCAGGAGAGCTCCTGTGAACTTGTGAACACCAACACTTAGTTCCGGGTCTGACTCTCCAGCTAAAGGACATGGCTTTGGCCAGATGATTCCAGACAAACCTCTTTCTCATACTGTTCTCCGTTCCAGCTCCCTCAGCCCCAGCTTCCTCCCTTAACAGCATCCCCTGGCCCAAAGTCCTGGACCTTTCCCTGGCTGCAGCATGGCTCCTACCCCAGGCTCAGCCCCCGCCTGCAGTGTCCCCCTCTCAGGGACTCCCTAGCGCTCGGCTCACCTAGGACTGCCGCTCCATTGCACTCCTCCGGTACCACCTACACATTCTCAGTCCTGTCCTTAAAGGAGGAATATCTTCCAGCCGTTCACTCCAGCCTCCTGCCTCAGATAGAATCCTTTCAGGGGCAAAATGCAGGAAATAATACAAATATCCAGATAAAGCAAACTGCACAAAATGCACAATGGCACATTGCCAAAGAAATATCCAAGTTGCCATGGAGGTCTTCCTCTGAACAACTCACAACCTTCATGGCTGTTCTCATCTCTCCATGAGAGGAAGGGTGTTTCAGAGGAGAAGGGACACACTAAGCTCACCTCCAGGGTAGGCCTCCCCCTTAGCTGCTGTGTAACCTTAGGCCTGGAACTTAACTTCTCAATGAGCTTCAGTTCCTTACAATAAAATGGCGATCGTAACTTCCCTGGTGGCTCAGATGGTAAAGAATCTGCCTGCAAGTGTGGGAGACTCGAGTTGGATCCCTGGGTTGGGCAGATCCCCTGGAGGAGGGCATGGCAACCCACTCCATGGAGTGGGTTGAGAATTCCATGGACAGAGGAGCCTGGCAGGCTGCAGTCCCTGGGGTTGCAAAGAGTCAGGCACGCCTGGGAGACTAGCACTGTCACAACTACAGTCCCTCTTTGTGCTTACAGGGCTGCGCATGTGTGCCAAGTTGCCCCAGTCGTGTCCGACTCTTTGCAACCCCAGGGACTGCAGCCTGCCAGGCTCCTCTGTCCACGGGATTCTCCAGGCAAGAATACTAGAGTGGGTTACCATGCCTTCCTCCAGGGGATCCTCCCGACCCAGGAATTGAACCCAGGTCTCCTGTGTCTCCTGCATTGCAGGCAGATTCTTTACCGCTGAGCTGCCAGGGAAGTCGCTCTTTCTTTGTGCTTCTAGGATTAAATAAGATCATGTGTGCAAGCCACGTGCATGGTGCTGGCCCATCACAGGCTTGTTGACTGCTGAAGATGACTTCTGCAGCAAAAAGTTGTGTGGAATACTATGGAACTGTTTAAAAAGAGAGAGAGAAAACTCTCTGTGGATGGGTAAGTGTTGCAGTGTTCAATGACAAAAGCCAGGTAAAGAACAGCATGTGTTGATATCGTCTGTTTAGGTTAGAAAAAAAAAAAAAAAGAGGAAAAATAACAATTTAATTTAGATAAATGTAAACTGATTTAAACTCACAACACATAGCCCCACACTCTAAAGTTATACAGGAAAGGAAGTGAGTGGGGGCCAGGGCTTTATCTCAGCAAGAATTAAATTGTCATGTGAAATTGTTGATTATTTTCTTTTTTCAAAAAATGGTGTTTATTTGTGTATTTTTGACTGGGTCTTCGTTGCTGTGTAGGCTTCTTATAACAGTGGCCTCTCTTGTGGAGCACAGGCTCTAGGGCGTGTGGGTTTCAGTAGCTGCAGCACACTAGTGGGCTCAGTAGGTGCGGCCTGTGGGCTCGGTAGCTGTGGGTCCCTGGCTCTAAAGCACACTTTCGGTGCATGCGATTAATTGCCCTGTGGTATGTGGCATATTTCCAGATCAGCGATCGAACCCATGCCTCTTGCATCAGCAAGCACATTCCTTACCACTGAGCCACCAGGGAAGCCCATTGATTATTTTCTTAAGAAAACTGATCATCTTTTGAAGGGTGCTCTGTTGAACGCAACTGCCATCAGAGCTTTGAAGGGGACTATTGGGGCCAAGACTCTGCAGGATGAGGAGGGGCGTCCGGAGGGCTGAAAATTTCCAGTTCGTGGACCAGCCTGTGCGTGGTGTGCACCGGGGCTCGGGCCTGGCTGGACTAGGTAGAGTAAATGTATGCGAGTGATCAGGTTTGTGCCTCCACACTCTCCCTCCCAGGTATGGTAAGACGAGAAGAAAGCATCAGCAAATGGAGACACTCATCTGGTTTCCAGGGGTCCAAAGGGCTGGCCTGCCAGGCACCACGCTGAGCTGAGCTTTGTCCTGGGGCAGCCTGGAGTCGTGCCCGAGGTGGTGGCTATGGAAAGTGGCAGGACCCTGGAAGCCATGTTCAAGATCCTGCCTCCTAGGGAACTTGCAACCTGGTGAGGTGGGGGCCTTTGACCAGGCCAGGGGTTCATCCGGGAACAGGAGGGATGGCCAGGTGGGTGTGCGGTGTTCCTAGGTGGCTTGTATACTGAAAAATGTTAAATGATAGAGATGCAAAGTCTAGCAATGTGGAAGCCACTGCCTGTCATAGCTTGTATCTCTTGTGTTATATCAGGGAGGTGGGGGGGAAAGTTTGTCTTCAGGGTACGGGTTCCTGCAGGCTGGGGGTCATGTTCCATGTATTTTAGAAAGTCTATGTCCCATCAGAGTGCTGGACACTCAGGAGGAGCTCGATCAATGCATGCTGAATAGAATGCAGAAGGAAATGTTCTGCATTCCAGCATCTTCCCTGAGAGTGAGATTGGATCAGGGGAATGGAAAGGTTGCTCTTCAGTCATCACAGATGAGTGGGATGGCTGGTGACCTGAGTGAATGCATCCCCCGGGTAGATGCTGTGGCTCTGGGGCTCTTATTACTATCTCGACATGACAGCAGCCCCAGCAGTGGATTCACTGCGGCTGTGACTCCTGAGGGTTCATTTGGCTATAGTACAGGTGCTGGCTGGGAGCGTCTGGAGGGCCCAGTGACTGTTCAGTGACTGATATTCCCCAGCAAAGTCATCTTCTCCTGAGCAACAGGGCCACTACATTTGGGGTCTTCCCTATGACATGGGCCTTCTTTCTAGCTGCTCTAGGAGTGGCCAGGATTAGTCTAGGACTTTGACTAAGAGGGAATGAGAATACTGGAGCAAAACTTTAAGGTGGAAAATGTGCTTATGGGTCAGTAAGCACAAGAATTCTGTGAGGAGGGTTTTCCTCACACCGTCCTCCTCTTTGTCCCACTCCACTGCCTGCCTCTAGCCTTCCCTCAGCTTATTTTGTTTTTCCTCTGACAAGGCTGGTTTTCTCCCCTTTGAGTCTCCAAGGTAATGTAGTATCCCAGGAGCTCGCTGCCGGGGTTCCCAGCTCAGAGCTCACTCTTGCTGGTAGAGAAATCGTGGACCACTTACTGAACCTGCTGGGGCCTGAGTATCCACATCTGTACCCTGCGGATGCTGCTGCTAATAGCATCTACCTCACAAGGCTGAGGATTGAATAAATTAACAACTGTACAAAGCTCAGAAAACTGTCTGGAACACAATAAGAGCTGCACAAGGGTTCATTAATGTTATTTCCTGGTAGAGCATTTTGTGATGATTAAATGGTGCCCTTGAAAGGATGCTGCCCAAGCTCCTGGGGTTCTGCAGGGAGAATGAAGGTCATCTGGAAACAAGATGGCCTTGTGTTGGGACATTAGGAGCCAGCGCCCTCACGTTTGAATTTAGTCGGCGTCTTGATCTTGCTGTGTGACCCTGGGCAAACCAATTGATCTCCCTGGGTCTTAACTCTTTTTATCAGAAATAAAAGAGAGAGAAGAAAAACAAAATAAAAGAACATCATATAGTCTTATTTCACAGAACAGTTTGGTCCCTAAGGAGGGCTAGAGGGTCTAAACAATGTCAGGGGATATTTTCAGCTGACCCTGGAGGATGGTGGTTTTCATCTAGTAATATTGTCTTGAAAACTCCTGAGCACCTGGAGTGAGCTTGTTGTTGATGAGATAGAAATGAACCCTTTCAGGTGATGTTTCCAATGAATGCGAATTCATGTAAGTTAAAAATAGAAAAGTATTTCCTGGAAACTGTGGCTGTTCAGCATCTTCCTTATCACTTCTCTGACCACAAAGGAGTGGAGACGGCTTATCTGAGGCTCAGAACTCCCTGATCTGTGTTTGCCTCATGGGCCTTTGGAACTCTGCTTTTGAAGCCTACACTGGGATACATGTTAACCGAAGGGTTATTTCTCATTTGTGAAGATATTTGAAAAAGAAATAGAAATAAGTTCCACTTGGGTGTACATACTTTATTCTGTTTATTTTAAAGATTAATTTTTCAGAGCAGTTTTGGGATCGTGTTAAATTTGAGAGGGAGGCAGAGATTTTCCATATACTCTCTGCTCCCACACGTGCATGGCCTCCCCATTACCAACATGGCTCACCACAGTGGTAGACTTGTTACAGTTGATGAACTACATTGACACATGGTCAGCCCAAAATCCAAAGTCCATGGTTTACCTTAGGGTTAACTCTTGGTGGTGTACGCTCTACGGGCTTGGACAAATGTATAAAGATATACGAGCTATGCTGTGCTGTGCTTAGTTGCTTCAGTTGTGTCCGACTGTTTACCACCCCATGGACTGCTGCCTGCCAGGCTCCTCTGTCCCTGGGATTCTCCAGGCAAGTACACTAGAGTGGGTTGCCGTGCCCTCTTCCAAGGGATCTTCCCAACCCAGCGACTGAACCCACGTCTCTTGTGTCTCTTGCATTGCAGGAGGATTCTGTACCACTGAGCCACCGGGGAAGCCCGTAAAGACATATACCCACCATTACAGTATCATACCGAGCACTTTCACCGCCCCTGAAAGTTATCTGCGCTCTGCCTTTTCATCCCTCCTCTCCTACCCCCGGCACTCATCTTTTACTGTTCCCACAGTTTTGTCTTTTCCAGAATGTGATTAAATTGGAATTAAATAGTGTGTAGCCTTTTCAGCTTGGCTTCTTCACTTAGTAATATGCATTAAGCTTCCTCCATGTCTTTTCATGGCTTGATAATTTAAAAAAATATTTATTTTATTTCTAATTATTTATTTGGCTGTGCCTGTGTTGTTGTTTTCGTCTTAGTTGTGGCCACTTGGGATCTTTGACCTTCACCGTGGCATGCAACGTGTGAATTCTTGGTTGTGGCATTTGCCATCTAGTTCCCTGACCAGGGACTGAACCCAGGTTCCCCACACTGGCAGCACAAAGTCTTAGCCATGAGACCACCAGGGAAGTCCCGCTGATAAATTATTTCTTTAGTGCAAAAATCTTACATTGCCTGGATGTACAACAGTTGATTTATTCACTTGCTAAATGACATCTTGGTTGCTTCTAAGTTTGGGCAATCATGAATAAAGCTGCTATAAACACTCATATGCAGGTTTTTGTGTGGACATAAGGTTTCAGCTCCTTTGGGTAAATACCAAGGATCACAGTTGCCGGATTGAATAGTAAGAGTATGTTTAGTTTTGTAAGAAACTGTCAAATCATCTTCCAAAATAGCTGTGCCATTTTGCATTCCCACCTGCAAAGGATTTGGGTTCCTGTTGCTCCACGTCCTCACCAGCATTTGGCATCAGTGTTCTGGATTTTGACTCTTCTAACATTGTCGGCGTGTAGCGGTATTCACTATTGTTTTAACTTGCATTTCTGTGATAATGACGTGCATATTTTTGTGTTTGACTGTAGTCTGCATATTTGATTTTGGCGAAGTGTCTTTTAAGGTTTTTAATCCTTTGTTTTGGTTGGTCTTCTTATTGTTGAGTTTTAAGAGTTCTTTGTAGGTTTTGCTTGGCAGGATTTTTCACAAGCGCCCTTGCAAGTGTTATCTTCCAACCTGTGATTCGTTCTCTTATTCGGTGTCCTTCATACAGTTTAAGTTTAACGGACTTCAGTTTATCAGGTATTTCTTTCAGGTGTGTCCCTTAGGTATAATACCTAAAACGCCATCACATTTGTTTTATATTTGAAAAGGCACTGTATTTACAAAATGAGAGAACTATGAAAGCGGGGCTGCCCTGTACACTCTGTGGTGAGTTTCAGGGCACAGGTGTCTGTTGATCTCATCAGCATCAGTCCATCACCTCCCAGAAACCCTGATTTCCATTGGTAAACCCTGTATCTCTATGAAAGTTGACACCACCAGCTTTAGAAACAGAACATGTGATCTAGCTAATCAATGGACCCAGGCCTTGGCCACAGTTATTGGTTCCGTGTTGGGCAAATGGCTAAAGCCAGTGTGAGCAGAGTGAAGCTCAGGACTCATTTAAAAATCTGGGACAAACACATCCTCTTTTCCTCACAGGCAGTATGATTTATCTTTATGAGAAATAAAGGTGCTACAGCCAATCTTTGCTACCTGGAAGGTAGCCATCCTCAAGACAATATACAGACAGAACAGATCAGTGCTGAGAAAATGTTAGGAAAAAAGAAAGGAGCCCTAGTGAGATTCAGACCCTCTGGAACAAATTGTGCTTGGAGACTGTTCTCAAGCTGGACGTTGGGGTTACGTGATATGATAAATTTACTCTATCAGTTAGGGTCTAGTCAGGGAAAGAGAAACCACAGCAGATATTTCAAAACACAGGGGCTTAATAAAAGAATTTGTTACAAAAGTGAGAGATCAAAAAGAGGATGCTGAGGTAACCCAGAGATTAATAATACCTGAGGTCAGCAGAAAAGGGGCAGAGGGTGGTTAACAGAGCTTCTGACCTTGGAAGTTGGTCTCACGAACTGATACTGGGCTCCTGGGGGGCAGCTATGTGGCTCACAGTATATTGAAGTCCTCAGACCACTGAGGAGAGCAAGAGAGATTTGACAGGTGCTCACATCCCCAAGGAGGTGCCAGGGGCTGTCTGATGCCCAGTGGATGAGGAAGCCCTTCCCCAGGTGCCATAGCTGATGGGAGGCTCTGGACTCCCTACAGGGACATGTGAGGGGCCTCGGGGAGTGTCAAAGGGGGTTGGGAAGTGGAGCCCACTGTTTACTGTTGCTGGAGAGACACTAACAGGAACTGAAAGTCAGAAATGAAGTTCTCCTTCTTCTCTCTCACCTCCCAATATTCCTCTAATGCCTCCTATCGGCAGAACTTCACAGAGAGCCAGCTGTCACCAGAGTCTGTGCAAAGTGGTTTGTAGGGACCCTTCCAGCATCACAGAGCAAAAAGGGGATGAGAGAAGAACGATAAGAAGCAGGCACGATGGTGAACACGTGAAGGTGGACTATCCAGCACTGCATAGGTAGAAGGTCGTGTCCTCTCTCTCTCTGACTCCGGACGTATCGTGGACCAAACCTCAGCAGAAAACAAAGAAAAATAAACTCATGCCTTCAGCAGTTAGCGGACCATCTGCCCTCCTTCTGAGTCACCACCATACTGTTTGTTCACTTCCCCTGCTTGGAAGCCCCTCTCTCCACTTCCTGTTCTCATTTAGCAAGCACGTGTTGAACACCTACTGTGTGCTGAGCACAGGAAGTACAAGATGACAAGGAAATGAACCTGACCCCCTGCTCTAGGGGGCCCTCCCTTCTCTTTCCCAAATGCCCCTCCTTCCAGAAAGTTTCCCACATGTCCTTCCCAGCACTCCAGCAAAATCCCGCAGCCTCTGCCTGGGTCTCCGCATGGCTGCAAGTGATTATCTACAAGTATGTGTGTATACGGACATGTCATCTTGCTTTTAATGAGTGTTTTATTTTTGTTGGTCCCATCTTCCCCCTGCAGTGCATAAGAAATTTGAAGGTCGGGTTTCTGTTTCCTCCACTGCTCATAACTGTGAAACGTGCAGGCGGCTGTGCTCAAAAGGGGAGAAATCCAACCAGGGTTTCCAGAGCCACAGAGCAGCATTTCCAGTGCCTTGGAAGATGCAGGATGGGTTCCTCACATCCACTCTGTGTGGTCCCGACATTCCGATTATATTGGTTCTGTTGTGAGCAGTCCTGTCACTCTCCCCTTCCACTGCAGGAATGAAGGCTTAGGTGGCTGTCATTTACCTAAGGGCTCACAGCTGGCACATCACAGAAGCCACACTCCAGCATCTGCTTCTGCCTCTGTGGGTCCACACCTGGACTCACAGTGCCGCTGACCTTAATGGGTATGGGTGTGTGGTTCCATGGGCTTCCCTGGTGGCTCAGTGGTAAAGAATCTGCCTGCAATCCAGGAGCCACAGGAGATGCTGGTTCGATCCCTAGGGTGGGAAGATCCCCTGGAGGAGGGCATGGCAACCCATTCCAATATTCTTGCCTGGAGAATCCCACGGGCAGAGGAGCTTGGTGGGCTACAGTCTGTAGGGCTGCAAAGAGTTGGACACAACTGAAGCAACTTGGCATGCATGTATGCGTTGTTACATATTCACCCGAGGCTTAGTCTGTGCTGCGTGCTGTAGCTTTCCAAGACCTACTGATAGGTGCTACTGCTGTTCCCACTTCTATAGAGGAAACCAAGGTTTTCAAGGTAAGTTAAACAGTTTATGTAACCTGTAACTGGGAAAGCTGAAACTCATATCTAGGTCTTTCTAATATCAAAGGGCAGGTTTTAATTGCTATGCCATCCTGCCCATAACTGTGACTTAAAATGATGATTCAACTTCTAGAACTCACTTCTCTGTGCTGATGTAGCCAGGCCCTGGAGTTCAAGCACCAGGGTTAAATTGCAGCTCCGCAGCTCTGGGCAAGAAGCTTCACCTCACTAGGCCTGTTCCTTCCTCTGTACCACGAGCATTAAACAAACAACAGGAAAGTAATGCCAACTGCATAGGCTTGTTTGAGGATTATATGAAAGAGACAAAATACACATGTGCTTTCCACAATGCCTGGCACAAGCTTATTCTCATAACAGCAATAATTTTTACTCCCAGCCCCATCCAATCGGTTTGGCTGGCAGCTTCCTTAGTAAAACCATGCTCATCAGACCATTGTTTGCACTGAAAGGCCTGAGTCCGAGGAAGCTCTGATACTCCCAGAAGCTTGTACACAGAACCATCCCAACAGCTGCTGGGGAAAGCCTGTGCGTGCAGCCGGCCTGCAAACCCCAGGCCTTGTTGATGTCCTGTCTTAGCCGGCCCGCTCAGCTGCTCCACATATGCTCCATAAATGGGAGTCATTAGCGGCGAGCCCCATAAACACCCCCTCCCAGCCCTGCTGAGCGCGTGTGCTGGCTGTGTGGCAACCGCTCGGTCAAGCTCATCAGCCCAGATATGAAACAGCTATCAGTGTGTGTACAAACCAGCATGCCCTAAAAAGAGCCTTCCCGGGGCCAAGCGGGGGCGGCGTCTCCTGGCGCCTTGCACAAACTCTGCTCTCACTCATCTCCCCATAAAGGACCAGTTAGTTCAGGCGAATAAGCACAGCCGTTTGGCTCAGGCTCCTCCACGGGGACATTTGAAAATGATGATCTTCTTTGCATTTAATAAAACTTCTTTATTAGGTTCCCCATCCTCCAAGTTAATTGAGGGAGCAGATCTGAAGCAAGGGGGCTGACGATCTTGGGTTTGCCAAGCTGAACCGATTCTGTTGCAAGCACATACAAACTCTTTGTGCACGTCCAAGTGGCTGAGGTGAAAAGCACGGGAGCTGGGAGCTGTGTCACAACACGCTCTTGTTCACTCTCAATAGGTTCTGGGTTCTGGCGGAACCTGGGCTGTGGAAAGAGCCACAGCAGGCACGAAGCTTATGCTACACTGGGGTGGGGAAAGGGACATGGAAGCAGGAGGAAGTTGGTGTCTCAGTGGAAGGATGGCAAGCGCATCAGAGAAGTGAAGGTTAATAGCTCTGATGCAACCTTAGAGACCAGATCTGTCCTAAGAAGAAAGCAGAATCAGAAGTATTTAGCAAGCGTTTCCTTAGGTATAAGGATGACTTCAGAAGCTCTGTAGTCCTCTCTGAGCCTTGGTTTTCCATTTGCAAAATAGAAATAGGGATAGAAGATCAGGTGTTGGGGGCAGCAGGGCATCAGGCTGGGCTGACACTTGAGGCACAAAGAAAGACATAGTCATTGTCCGTCTTTCCCCTGAGGGTATTTCAAACGGGGGAAAAGCCCCCAGTGTGGAGTGTGGTGAGCGTCTTTGGGGAAACCATGGCTCAGCAGGAAACCAGTCCTGATCTTGAGGCCAAGCCCCCAAAGCTCCCTGGCCCTCTGCCAAGAGAGTGGGAGGGAGAGGGGGAATCCAGAGTTCAGGAGCAGAAAGAGGAAGAGAGAGAGAGGGGGCCCGAGGACAAGGCGGAACAGAGAGGAGGCAACTGGCCAGCTCTGGAGGGTGTGGCAGCAGCTAGGCAGGCGGGAGGGTCTGCAGGACCGCCTCCCCAGCAGTGGGAGCCCCAGGGCCTGTGCGTCCAGCCCAGCCCCTGAGGGACAGGATGGGGCACTGCCGGTTTTCCTGAGGCTCATGGAGATCTGTCTGCTGGTCACTTACATGGCCATGAACATCAGCCCCTCTGGAGCCTCCCAGAATCCCAGGCAGACACCGCTAACTGAAGCTGGGTCCTTGTCACCCAAGAGGTGGAAGTTTTCTATCTCAGGCCTTTGTCCCAGTGTGGCTTCCTGCCTCTTCTTGATGTCTTTTAGGGAGTCTGGTTGGTGGGTAAGAGATGGAACTCACAGGAAGGGCACCCAGGAAGGAAGCAGGTGCTACAGAGAGAAACGGACAGGCAGGGGTCTCCATCGTCACTTTGCCAACTTTGGAGCCTAGAGGCTAACGACAGATACATCGGACATGCCCCCCTGGATAAACTCAGATACTGGGGACCCACCAGTAACGGGGAGCTGCACAGTGACTGGCTAGAGCACAGGCCCCAGCCCTGGAGCCTGGGGCTGCCAAGCAACCTACAGCACGTCCCCCATCTCCTGCTGGTCCCATGGGTGGCCCTGGTGGGTGCTGAGGCTAGGACCACCCCCCGCCCCCTCTCTGCCCCTTCCTCCTCCTGCCCATACTTAGAGAGCTTCCTAGGCTGAAAATGACCCAAACCTGAATGCTGTCTCTCTCTGCAGAGGGAACCCCTTATACGGCCTCAGGACCCTTTAAGGACATCTGCATTTCTCTGTCCAGACAACACGCTGCTCTAGCATCCAGGCAAGAACCTTCCTTGCAAATTCTTAACAACACCATTTTTTATTTTATCTGTCTCCAGCTCCCCTTATATTTCAGACCGCTGAAATGTGCCTAAAAGGATTTGTCGTTCCTCCTGAGCCTTTATGACTTTGCTCTTTCTGTCTGCCCCGCTGCCCGAGTCCTGTGTGAAATGTTAATAACCTTAGAAACAAATCTGAGGAGTCTCCGAGAAGTGCGAGGCTGTTACCTCCTGAAAATGCAGATGGAATTTCCCCTCCCTACAGACCCCTGACGTTTCTAAAGTTTGTTTCATTCCCTTCATCACACCACTCACCCCTCTGGCTTTATGTCTTGTTTATTATCCCTTTAAATTACATACCCCCTTAAGAGAGAGAAAGAAAGTTCGCCATAGAGAACAAAGAAAGTTAAGGCCTTTTAAAGTACATTTATGGAGGCTTTTCATGAACTTTACAAACGGAGTAAAAAACAAGTGTGAAAGGATTCTTCAAGGAAGGAACATGCTTTTGCAATTTGCTGGAAGTTTTCCCTTGTGTTCCAGAAAAGCGGCCTCCCCATTACTCACCAGGGAGGCACGCAGGCCAGGGAGGAAGGGGAATCGGGGAATAAAAACAGGCCTTCCCCCTGTCCATGTGCAAACAGCACTTAATAATCAAATTGAAAAAACACACAAATGAAATTAAAACGTTTTCCAAATGGGCTGCAGCCCTGAGGCCAGACTCCGTGGGGCCATGGCCGGGCGAATTTGTATCTTTGCCTTAATTGGACTCCAGGCAGAGCGGCTGTTAGAAAAGCCAGATTCTGGTGTCAGCAGGAGGTAGGACACGGCCAGTGGAGGCCGAGAGAGGCCACTGGGGACAGCACCCTGGCCTCTCTGTGATCGCCTCTCCCTGGGGCATCACCTATTACCTGGGACTCAGTTCCTAAACCTGCTCAGACCTCTCCCCTAGGGCAAGAACCCTCCCTTGACTCTATTTGCACCAGCTTACTCGCTCATTCGCTCACTCAGTCGCATCAGCACAGGGCTTTTACACCAATCGTAAAGCAAAAATTAAAAAACTCCCAAAGCCAAAAACATCTCCTGACCCCCTGCCCCTTTGGCTGTGATGTCATCTAAGGACTCCTGTTTCCATGGCCTGTGCGCTTGCTGTTCAATTACCCCCTCCCTGGTCCCTCCTGTGCTCCGTCTGCTCTGTTGTTTTCCCGTGTCACTCCGCCAAAGCTGCCCTCCAAGGTCAAGGTCAGTGGTCCCTCTGTCCATACGTGGATAAACCCAGGTCTCAGGCCTCATCTTTGACCCACCAGTACCACCCCTCCTGCTGGAGACCCTATCCTCACTTGGCTCGACCCTGCCTCTTTCTCTGGGCTTTTCTCCTCCAGGGTCAGTCCTTCAGAGCCTCCTTGGCTGGTCCCTTTCTTCCCTGTCCTCTTATATCAGAGCACCTCAATGTGCTTTTGAACCTTCCCTTTATGATCATTCCCTTGGTGACCTCATTCAGTCTCCTGGCTTTGAAATTATCTAGTATGCGGATGACTCCTGCTTTTTTATCTCCTTTCCCAGATTCAGTCCAGAATTTCAGACTTGTGTACCCAAGTCCCTACTCCACACCTTCACTTGGATGTCGTATGGACATTTCAAGGTTAACATCTGGAAAATAGATTCAAATCCAAAGTCTTTGCAGTGAGTCTATACATCCTTCTGTCCTTACAACTTTTCCACCCCCTCTCTAGGCACACTGGGCTCCTTGCTGATCCTTGAATAAGCCAGACAGGGCCCCCTCTATGGCCTTTGCATTAAATGTTTCCTTTCCTTGAAAGGCTCTTCTTCCAGATATCCACACAGTTAACTTCAGAGTTTTAAAAAATGTTTTCCTGAACCAGGATCCAATCAGATGCACGGTTGCGGTTGAATTTCTTTAGCCTCTTTAGATCTAGAACATCCTCAACAATTTAAAAAGCAAATGATACTTTTTTTTTTTTTTTTTTTAAGAAACCATCTTGACCATCTCCTTGAGTGTGCCATGCTATTCAGCAGCCTGGCCATCTCCATGTCATGTCATTTAACCTGTCCTTCTATCCCCTGTGAACACGGCCTCTTTCAGTCCTTCTCAAGCTAGTGAATGTCTGGGTATGGGCAAAGTGTCAAGTGCGGGTGAGAGACTGAGAGGCTAAACTTAGTCCAGTTAATGAAGTTTTGTAATAAGGAGGTGGGATTTTACGTTAGGCATAATGGAAAGTTAACAGAGGTTTAAGCAGGCAAGAACCAAGGTGTAATAGGAAAGTTTTAACTTCGGAAGCTGAAAAGGCTCTGAAAAGGTGAAAGGTTAAGGAAGAGGCTCCTGCAGTAGCCTTTTTATAAGATTTGACGAGAGCTGGAACTTGCCATGGAGATGAAGTGGAGGTGGGAGCATCAAGAGATGACTTTGAATTGACAGAAACATATGTCCATAGAATTAAGTGTGAAGTTGGGGATTATGGGAATCTGAGGACACATCTGAGGCTTCTGGTTTGGGTTGCTGAGTAGACAGTGTGAACAGCCACTAGCGTAAGGATTTCAGGAAGAAAAATGTGCTTTCTGTGGAAGAATACACATTTGAGACCTGTTTAAGTTTAAAATGCCCTTGTATTTAGTGCCATGTGATTCTGTTATGTCTTTCACAGTGTTGTTCTTGTCTCTAAAGCTAGATTTTTTCAAAACACTATTTATTTATTTTCTGTTCCGCTGGGTCTTCACTGTTGCTCTGGTTTTCCTTTTCCAGTTGTGGTGAGCAGGGGCAGCTCTGCAGCCGCGGTGCCTGGGCCTCTCACTGTGGTGGCTTCTCATCACAGAGCGCGGGATCTGAGGCACCCGGCCTCAGCAGCTGCAGTTCCAGGCTCTAGAGCACAGGCTAACTAGTTGTGGTGCTCAGTCTTACTTGTTCCTCGGCCTGTGGGATTTTCCCAGGCCAGGCATTGAACTGGTGTCTCCTGCGCTGGCAGGTGGACTCTTCACACTGAACCGCCAGGAAGCCCTAAAGCTAGATTTTTAAGCATGCAGATCTGCTGCATTCATTCACTCACGCGTTCATTCATTCAAGAAGCATTTCTTGAGTACATTTGCATTGATCACTCGCTTATTCAATCTTCGCCTCTATCCCACTCCAATATCAAAAATGAGCAGTAAATCTGGACGTGGAATACTTACATGGAATTCTGCTATTAGGTTTTTTTCTCCATTGTATAATAGCTTTCTCTACCTGAAGAAGGCAAGCACGAAGAATAACAGGCTTTCTCTATGCCCAGATCTCATTTAAATCCTCCCAATAACCCTATGAGACGCGTACTGTTATGATTTTTCAGGGAAGAGAAGATTATAAAGGGGCAGCTGGAGGTGTGGGGGATGATGGATATTTTCATTGTGATTGGAATAACTGTTTAACTGGTGTATACCTATATACAACTTAAAACTTACCAAACTAAACACTATAAACTTGGAAAGCTTATTGCATGACAATTATACCACAATAAAGATGTTTTATAGAGTTTTTGGTCAATAACCACAAAGTAGCTTTTGATAGGTGTCACTTGCTGAGGAGAAGTCAATAATTTAGTGACAAACAAACAAAAATATGTTTCTCTGGGTTTCCCTTCATTTCTTTTCTTACCCTTAGACCTGGGTTTCTCATTTTTTGGTGGCTACATTCTCCCCGCTACCTTCTCCAGAGTGGCTTTGGTTCAAACAGAGCTGGGCTTTGTTTGTTTGCTTCAGGTGTAATTTACAGAGATCAAGTTTACCCTCTTTAGTGTGCAGTCTCGTGTGTGTTGACAAACACACAGACGCATGTAACCGCCACCATAATAAAGACAGAAAGCACTTCCACCCTCCTTCACATTCCTTGTGCTGCTTAGAAGTCACTCGCCTTTCCTCAGCCTCAGTTCCTGGCAGCCGCTGATGTATCTCTTTCCTCTACTAGTGTGGCCCTTTCCAGAATGCCGTATGATGGAATTATACAGCATGGAGCCTTTGCAGTCTGCTTCTTCCACTTGGGGACTTCCCTGGTGGCTCAGATGGTAAAGCGTCTGCCTACAGTGCAGGAGACCCAGGTTCAGTCCCTGGGTTGGGAAGATCCTCTGGAGAAGGAAATGGCAACCCACCCCAGTACTCTTGCCTGGAAGGAGCCTGGTAGGCTACAGTCCATGGGGTCGCAAAGAGTCGGACACGACTGAGTGCCTTCACTTCACTTCCACTTGGTCAGACCTTCTTCACCTCATCACTGATGACACTGGGGCCCCATCCTCTTCGTTGTGGGCCGTCCTGTACACAGTAGGGTGTTTAGCAGCATTCCTGGCCTCCACCCACTAGATGCCAATAGCATCACCCCCCCCACCCCCGCAACTGTCATATCAAAAATATCTTCAGATATTATCAGATGTCCCCTGGTGAGGGGTAGGGGGAGGTCAAAATCATCTCTGGTTGAGAACCACCGATCTAGAATAATGCATTTAGATCACGCGTGTTGTTGCTCATAAGGTTTACTAGAGCCCGACAGGCTTCTCTGTCCATGGGATTTCCCAGGCAGGAATGCTGAGGTGGGTTGCCATTTACTCCTCCAGGGAATCTTTTCGACCCAGGGATTGAACTCATGTCTCCTGCGGCTCTTGCATTGGCAGGTGGATTCTCTACCACTGAGCCACCTGGGAAGCCCTTTTACTTAAAGAATCATAACTATTGATACTACCACATGCTGTCTGTGCAAAATAGGACCATGCAGAAGGAACTCGAAAGAATGAATGGACACAGACCCAAACTATGGTTGGAAGCGGCCTCGCTGAGAAGAAGAATGAGACTGTATGGAGACAGAAGTTTCCTTTTCTTCTGGAAGCATTTCTTCCTCTAAGCAGACACTTGAATTGGGACCGTCTATGGGGTCACACAGAGTCGAACACGACTGAAGTGACTTAGCAGCAGCAGCAGCATAGCTATATCTACTTGTTTTAAGCTGGTAGTCATTTAAGTTCAAACACATGCCAAAAAAATCTAGATTTTTTACTCTCTTCCCTCATATTTTGCATTTTTATGTCATTTCATATTCTCATATTTATTAACTATTTAGTGTATAGCTGCTTTTACAACTTTTTATCTTTTAACCATGAAGGTTAAAAGATAGCTTATTTAAGTGATGACTCTTATCCCTTACTATATAATTGCATTTCCTAGTGAGATATTTCCTTTCCTATAGATTCTTCTTTTCCACTTAGAGAAGACCTTTTAACTTTTCTTTCAAGGTAGGTTTAGTATTGAACTCTTTTACTTGTTGCTTACCTGAGAGGTTGTTTATCTCTCTTTTGATTCTATATGACAACATTTCTGGGTAGTATATCCTGCAGATTTTTCCTTTTCAGCATTTGATTATTTCATGCCACTCTCCTCTGACCTGCAAACTTTCTGCAGAAGTATAAGCTGAAAGCCATGGAGGTTCCCTATCATGTGGCTTTTTTTTTTTTTTCCTGCTGCCTTTAGAATTCTCTCTTTATCTTTGACTTTCACCATTTTAGTTAGGATATGTCTTGGTGTGGATGTGTTTGGGTTCATCTTGTTTGCAACATTTGGTACATCCACATTTGAACTGTTTTTTTTCCTTCTTCAGATTTGGGAAGTTTTCAGTCCTAATTTCATCAAACATATTTTTAATCCCTTTCCCTCTTTTTTTCCTTCCAGGTCCCCAATAACATGAATGTTGGTATATTTGATGCTATTCCAAAGATAACTTGTCCAATGCACAGCTATAACAGAATAAGCAGGGCTGGGAACATTCACTCAGTTCTGGCTGCACTGCACCAGGGTGATCAGAGNATATTTTTAATCCCTTTCCCTCTTTTTTTCCTTCCAGGTCCCCAATAACATGAATGTTGGTATATTTGATGCTATTCCAAAGATAACCTGTCCAATGCACAGCTATAACAGAATAAGCAGGGCTGGGAACATTCACTCAGTTCTGGCTGCACTGCACCAGGGTGATCAGAGAGATCAGGCAGCAATCAGAACAGCCTTCAATCTACCCTTTCCACTGTGCCTGGGGACAAGCCAGCCTGCTTGCTCCTCCTGGGTGGAGTCCAACCTTCCCGCAAGCCCTCCCATTACTTCCAGAGTCCCTCCAACCAGGCAAGGAGACTCAGCTTCCCTTTGTAGGATCCCAGGGCCAGGATGCCCAAAAAGTGGCTTGAATCACTCACTCCCCATAGCAGATCTCCACTCATGTAATCTCTCTTTTTCTCTGAGTGCCCCCACCCCGACAGGTCTCAACCTGTTCAATTCTTTTCCTTTCCTACACAGTTCTGTGTGTATCTTTCTTACAGCCTTGGTTTTACAGATTTCTTTCTGCCAGTTCCCAGGTCATTTTCAGTGAGGATTACTCCACATGTAGATGTATTTTTGATACATTCATAAAGAGAGGTTAGTTCCATATCCTCCTACTCCACCGTCTTGATTGACATTATTTGCTACCATCTTTGCTTTGTTAAGATCTTACCATATTGCGTAATGAGGCTCTTTAAACTTTACAATTATTTCTTATGTTTCACATTAGCCTAGTCCAATGCCATTTTTTAAAGTTTTGTTATTAGCATTTCAGTCTCATTTTAGTTCAAAGCCTCCTTTTTTATCCCATACCTCTAAATCCTTTCCATTGCAGGCTATAGTGAGCCATGGAATTTTTTTGCTTTGGACTGTAACTTTCTCTATCATCCTCTTAGCTTTTCTTCTGCCTTTTCTCTTACTCTTGTGAGGAATGTGTCAAAAGCGGCCATTGTTTTATGGGGGTAAATTTTATCTCCTCTATTTTTTAAATTGCTTCCTGTTTCATGACATGTATTTATTTCTACACTTGTCTATTATCTTCCTAATTGAATGAAAAGCAGAACGTTTGTTTATCTGGTTTACTACTCTATCCTTCTGTCAGTGCAGTTCTTTACAAACAGTAGGTACTTAGTATATATTTTGTTGAGTGAATGACAGCCTGCTCATGTAGCTCAGTCTGTGGATTTTGTTTGTATAGGAGGCTAAGGGATCCAGTCCTTCAAAGATTTCTTTATCCTCTTGAAAGATGTAGTTAGAGGCTCTGTCCAGCCACCAGATGGAGATACTGTGTCTACAGTCCCCTATTTTGTGTGCCTTTCCCCCATAATCTGAAATTTTCTGGTAAGCTCTCAGGGTGATAATTTTATCTTCCCTTTGCATCCCTAAACTAATACCTGTGTACACAGGGTGGAGCCTCTTCCCAAGAAGACTTGAGTGGGATGAGGAAGGCACTGCATCCTCTCTTCAAGGGTCTTCCTCTTTGCTGTGGCACTTCCCCAAGTCTCCATGTCTTTTTCTCAACAGGTGTTACCCTGCTACAAAATGTGAGGACAGTCTTTGCTACTGGCACCTGCAAAATTGATAAGCCAGGTTCTTGGCGGCTCCCTGGCACTCTTCTCCATAGGACAGTTACCATTT
>SJYX01013276.1:354772-417012 GCA_006410675.1 Oreotragus oreotragus | reverse complement strand
CCTGATGAGGAGGTGTTGGCCAAAATATGCACTGCTACTGAACTTCCCAGGACGCAGCCACAGTCAGGAATCCTCAGGAAGGAGGGAGTGACAAGTGGGTGTGAAGGGTGCTGCCCTCACCCACAGGCAGTTGAGCGCGTCTATCCGCCTCTAGGCGTCTCACATAGCAAACGAGGATCATGGCACCAGAAGGACAGCTAGCACTGCAGTGAGGAAGTGCCGGGAGGTAAAGAAAGCCAGCAAGTCCCCTCTTCTGGGAGCGGCTGGGCTGCACGGACATCTCACCACACTGGTCTCCGCTGTTCGCTTGTTGCCCGGCTCGCGCATACTTCATGCTGCCTGTCCGCTGATGGCCTGCACCCACTCAATTGCATGTGACCACACATCTGTGGCGGTGAGCGGCTGTCAATGCACTTAAGGGGTAGGGGAGGGGTTTCGACGGGGAAATGTTCTCCAAAATCCTGGAGGGGGGAGCAAAATGCCCTGGGCTGGGCCAGACACAGTGCCAAGGGGGTCTGTGCTGATTGGATAGGGGCACAGAGGTTTCTGTTTGGAAGAAAAACACTTCTAGGGAAAGCAGGCATGGATTGGCCTTTCCATTTCCTTCTAGAGAATGCTGTTTATAATAATATCCATCGCAGGATTGGGCAAAGCTGCATTTGTTGATTGAGTAAGTAAATAAGTGAATACATTTAGTAAACATGTGGCCCAAGGCGAAACTGGGAAACAGATAAAGCTGGTCATGGGTGCTTCCAAATTCTATGTTCAACTCTTTTCTTGCTTTTTAATAAGTTTAACAAATATTGATTGAGCATCTCCTAGGCTCCAGGCCCAGTGCTGTGGGGTAAGAGGACAGAAGTGTGTTGTTTCAAGCCATCCTTACAATTTTATTTGTCAACCATGCCTTGGTGATGCTGGAAGAAACCAAGTGCTGGAATGATGAAACACAGTCTGTACCCTCCAGTAGCTCACCACTGTGTCCTGCAACAGATGGAGACGGCTGGGGACACTGGGTCTCTGTATGATGAGCGAACAATAGAGGCATGGAGGCAGCCACCATCACACTTGCTTTGTCCTGCCACATGGGCGAGACTTTCAGTTCTCAGATGCTAGATCCCAGATGAATTCATTCAACACCTAGTATATGTGGGACACTGTTCTTTAACTGGGTAGATAGCAATGGACTGAAAAAGGATAAAAATAAAACCTCTGTTCTCGGGGGTCTTGTGGGGTGAGGCCCACAATACAAAAATAATTAGGTAAATTATACAGTAGATCGTATAGAGAAATATAAGGCAAGCAAGAGAAACAGGGGACAGGGCTGTACTTTCCCGGGGTAGTCAGGGAAGGCCTCGTATTTGTACAAACACCAGAAAGAGCTGAAAGGTCAGTTATCTCTGGAAGGAACATGGCAAGCAGAGAAATTAGCAACTTCAAAGATCCTGGGGTAGAAGTGTAGCATTTGAGGGATCATGGACAGTAGGGCTAGGTTAAGTGTAGAGCAAGCTGAGAGGAAAGCAGAAGACAAGGTCCAGCTGTGAAGCCAGATGTGCAGAACTCGGCAAGTTAAGGGGAACACTTCAGTTTTGAATCTATGTGTGATGGTATACGCTATCGTCTGAATATTTGTGTCCACCCCTGCCTCCTCCCATCTCCCGCCCCTGCCACCAAGCTATTCAGATCCATATTAATGCTAAGATTCTACAGGGTTGGCCTGCTGGGGCGCTGAGTCTCAGGCTAGCATCGCCCAAACTCTCAGCTAAAATGCATCTTTGTGTGCACTCGGAAAATTCCTTTCCCAAGGCGATGCCCAGTGCCAAAGTTTGTGTTCTCAACCACAATGCTAAATGACCTCCAGATCCCTGGTCTCTATCACCTCCAAGGTTAACCTTCCAGTACAGCCATCTTACAGCAATAGCAGTCCTGGGAAAACAAGAGAGGAGCATGAAATAGCACAGTGGGTATCATGATTTTCAGATACTCCATAAACTCAGTCTGGGGCCACTCAGCATGAGATGGCACTCTTTGGTCCTCAAAGGTATACTAAAAACCTTGGAAATAAATAACCACTTGTTCAGATCTCTTAGGGAAAATTAAACATGGTGCCAAGACAAGAAATAAAGGGTCATTTATCCATATTTCGAGGCAACATGGTAAGAGAAGGGCATGGGCTTTGGTGCCAGATAAATATGACTTACTACCCTGACCTTACTGCTTATTTCCTGTGCAAGCTGGGGCCGAAGACAAAAGCTCCATGCACCTCAATTTTCTCACTTGGAGATGAAATTAGGACTTACTTTCAGGGTTGCCTCAGGAGAGACGTAATTAAGTACAGAGTATGTGACACATTAGTGGTGCTTAATAAAGAAAAATTTTACTATTCCTTGAGCACCCTTGTAGAAGCTGGGGTCATACAAAGTGAGCACGTTTGTGCATGTGTGTGCATGTGTGTACGTGTGTGTGCACGTGTGGTCCCAGCTCAAACCTCTTCAGATTCATCCACGTATGACATGCTGTGTCTGGTAAAGGCGTGGGTGAACTTCTAGGAGCAGATCTGTGAAAGGATATTTGGGTAGAGATATGGGGACAGTTTGGTCAGATGTCCCTAGGTGTGGCCAGGGGGAGTCAGCCTTGGACAGTGTTGCCTGACCTGGTCCCAGAGATGTGAGTTTGAGGAGGGGCTGCAGGAAGATGATGGTTGAGTTACTTTTATGAGATTCTAAGGCCCCCTGGTGTTGCTCACCCCCAGGGTTTATCATCGACACCTATTTGGCTCTCTCTTACTCCATCATGGGTATAACCAATTCCATTTGTTGTGGAAACTAAAGGTGGTGTGTCTGTTTTCCTGCTGAGATTCTATCGTTACACTGCCATCTTTGCCAGAGACTGGGATAGCCTAAAGAATCTCAGGTTGTATGTATTTGAATATATATGTAAATATGGAGGAAGAGGATGTAAGAAAATTTCATGAGATGCTAAAAATGACCGTCACTTGAGTTATTCGATTCTTACTAACAATCCAAGCATCTCCCTACACCAACATCCCCAGGAAATGGCATGCTTGTTCCAAAAACCCAGCAAGATCCTTCTGTGATCTTTCTTTCCTCAGCTTGAGCTCATCTGGACTGTGACTTGCACGCTTTGCATCCCAGTGAGGTTAGGGTATTTGATTCCATTTCAGACTTACTTCCTTCTTGTGGGTAATGGCCCCCAACAGAGCCAGGGCTCCCTCCCTCTATCCACACCCTGGTGTCGTCCCAGCCCACATGGACTCCGAGCTTGGCCACGCGACTTGCCTTTGCTAATGGGACAACAAATGTGACACAAACAGGGACTGGAAAATGGTTGTGAGTTGTCTTTCCCTCTCTCCGACGGCTTTTGGAACCGTGTAAAGAAGCAGGGGCTGGTTTCTGGAGACACACAGTCCAGCCAACAACAAGCCTCCTTGCCTAGAAAAGTGAGTAAGGCCGCCCAACCCCATTCTGAGCTGCCAAACAACTGCAGTCAGATAACCCTAGGTGAAATGAACAGAAGAACCACTCAGACGAGCCCAACCAAACTGCTGACCACCCCCCACCCGGAACCATGAGCGCATAAAATGGTGTTTGTTTTCAGCCACTATGTTTGGGGGTGGAATGTTATGCAGCAGAGGCTAACACACACAGTTTTCTCTCTACCTTTTGTTCTTCTCTACCAAGTGGCTCAGATGGTAAAGAATCTGCCTGCAGTGTGGGAGACCTGGGTTCGATCCCTGGGTCTGGAAGACCCCCTGGAGGAGGGCATGGCAACCCCCTTGCCTGGAGAATTCCATGAACAGAGGCTACAGTCCACGGTCTCTCAAAGAGTTGGACACAACCGAGCAACTAACACTCTCACATCTTTTACCAGCTTGCTATCACATTCGTCCCGTTAACCACTCCTTCCGCAGGCCACTCTCTGCCCCTCACAGGCACCTCAGCTGTTTCCTCACCAAGGGGAAATTTGTGCTGTGCCCAGAAGCATGGGTTCCATCAACAAAGATCCAATGGCTGTCCCTATACGGCTTCCCCTGAAGAGTTAAGCCCTGACTTCATTGCATGCAGTTTCCCTCTTTTTTTTTTTGGAAAAAAATGTGGTTTTGCTTCCAAATGATGTTCCAAATGTCTCTGGCTCACCAAGAAGTAATCCCTCAGCTGGAAAACGCAGCAACGCTGCTATTTTAGTATGGCATCAGGCCTCTGGCTTCTTGATTCTGCCAGGGCTGCCGATGCTTCTTGATGGAAAACTAAATCAACGGCCTAAGATACAGAGATTTGTCCCAAAGGGATATTTCAGAAAGGACAGGCACTCTGTTTTCTTTCCATTTCTGCTTCTTTCTATCCAAGTCCTCACTCCTCCAGCTAAAGAGGGGTCTTCTTCCTCAGGGGCAACTGAACTTCTAACCTGCTTAAGTGGAGGCCCATCTGTTGTCCCTGACCTTTTGGCTTCTCCCCACACTCATCCTAATTGTTCTCTGATGAAGGGTGAACGTAAGCCTATGTAACACTCCAAAAATGCATGGCTGGCCGACCAAACATTAACAAGAGAGACAGTTATGAGAAAACAATATGCCTGTTTGCTCAACCTCCCTTTCTGCAGGCAGAGCACTTCTGGAAACTTTCCCATCTCCAAGGGAAGAGGTGCTTTGCTAATCCTGCCAAGTGTCAAAATGGATGGCGTTTGAACAGCTTTCTCTGGCTAACGCTGTTTATCAGACTGTCCCTTGGTGGAAACTCCTGTGAATGCTGTGCAGAAAGTGTCTCCCCTGAACCCAGTAAAGGCGGCAGTTTAAGGAGGGGTCACGTCTTATGAAAAGTGTTGCCTTTTCTAAAGCCCTGCTCTTCCCTGAAAGAGATTAGCTGGGCAAAGGTCACTGGGAGAAACAGTGGCTCAGAGGCCACCTCAGGTACTGAGGATGACTCAGGGACTAGGGCTTGGAGTGAGACCAACAAGATGGGGCCCAGCCTAGTGGTCTAAATGTCAGCTGTGACCACCTCTCGGGAAATGCCCATGGGATCCAATGTTCCTAGGCCTCACTAATCTGGGTCAGAGAAGGCTCACAGTGACAGTAACGGACCTGGCACTCCTTGCTTTTCCCTCTCTCCACCCAAATTTCTAGGAGCACTCTCTTCTGTTTCACATCCTCAGGGAAGCCTTCCTCCCTCCCACCAAGATCATTCCTGGAACTTACTTATCTATCTCTCCCTCCTTCATGCCCCTACTTTGTCCTGGAACTTCCCCATAGAGAACTTCTACCCACTTGATTACGTTTACTTGTTTGCAGGGTTCACTCCTTCTAATGGAC
The DNA here is from genome assembly GCA_006410675.1 of Oreotragus oreotragus. Taxonomy (NCBI): domain Eukaryota; kingdom Metazoa; phylum Chordata; class Mammalia; order Artiodactyla; family Bovidae; genus Oreotragus; species Oreotragus oreotragus. The sequence continues at coordinate 411,689 of SJYX01013276.1, read as the reverse complement.
TCAGGCCTCCTGCAGAGAGGGGATGTGTTGTATTTACTCCATACCCCTAGCTGCCAACCCAACATGTGCACTTAGTAGGCACACAGTACTGAGTAGATAAGTGATCCTTCTCATTTCCCACTGAACATGGGGAAGGTGGCATGCTCAAGGTCACCTAGTGGCTGAGTGCCTGAGTCTGGATGTGGACCCTGGTTTGTCTTAATCTAAGTCTGTGATATGCCAATACTGCACCTGGCCTCCCCAGTTAGTGATCCCTGCCCATCACACCCACATGGGCAGACTTACAGGGTGTCAGAGATGAAGCTGATTTAAGACATCATGGACACCAACTCAATTATTTAACAACTGAGGAAACTGAACTAAAGAAATCAAATTATTTGTGTGAGTTGATATGCTTTGACCTACTTTAAGTCAAATTAAAAATGAAATTAAAAGACACTTGCTCCTTGGAAGACAAGTTATGACCAAGCTAGACAGCATATTAAAAAGCAGAGACATTACTTTGCCAACAAAGGTCCGTCTAGTCAAAGCTATGGTTTTTCCAGTAGTCATGTATGGATTTGAGAGTTGGACTATAAGGAAAGCTGAGCACCAAAGAACTGATGCTTTTGAACTGTGGTGTTGGAGAAGATTTTTGAGAGTCCCTTGGACTGCAAGGAGATTCAACCAGTCAATCCTAAAGGAAATCAGTCCTGAATATTCATTGGAAGGACTGATGCTGAAGCTGAAACTCCAATATTTTGGCCACCTGATGCGAACAACTGACTCATTGGAAAAGACCTTGATGCTGGGAAAGATTGAAGGTGGGAGGAGAAGAGGACGACAGAGAAGGAGATGGTTGGATGGCATCAACGACTCAATGGACATGAGTTTGAGTAAACTCCGGGAGTTGGTGATGGATAGGGAGGCCTGGTGTGCTGCAGTCCATGAGGTTGCAAAGAGTTGGACACGACTGAGTGACTGAACTGAACTGAACTGACCTACTTTAAAATTTGGTCTAAAGCTATTCCTAGTCAATAATCATACTCCATTTAATTTCATCCAGAGCTCCAAGGAAGATACATGACTGAGTGATCAACAGTTCCTGCCTTCAGAGAGATTTCAGTGTGGTTGGGAGGGAAATATGAACATAGTTATGGATACCAGGCAGGACACGACAGGCTCGAAGTGGTTCAGGCTCTCAAGTTGGGAGAACTCGCATTGGCTTGGTAGAGTCAGGAGAGGCTTCATACAGGAAATGATATTGAGTTGGGCCCTGGAAAAGGGCTAGATGACGGACAGCTAGGGCAGGGGCCCAGCATGCGCAGTGGCACAGAGCCGGGAAAGTGCATCCTGTGTACAGCGGAACACGTGCTCAGTCTCTAAGCCATGTCCAACTCTGCAACCCCCATGGGCTGTAGCCCACCAGGCTCCTCTGTCCATGGGATTTTCCAAACAAGAATACTGGAGTGGGCTGTTTCCTCTCCCACGTTACAAGAATGGTAACGTGTAAATGATAAATCTGCCCGAGCTCTGGGCGTTACATACAGCTATAGGATGGTAGGTGAGGCTGTGGGGTGGAGGGACTGGACGGGCGGGGGTAGACTAGGGCATGCTTCCGGTGATGAGAACAGATAGGAAATTAAAGCGTCGCCACCTGGTGTCTTGGAGGAGAGCTGCTGCGGACAGCCCCTTTTGGGGAAGTGAGCAGAAAGGACAGAGACCTAGGGGTTTAACAGGACAGTAAGAGCAAAAGACCCTGATGCTGGGAAAGACTGAAGGCAGGAGGAGAAGAGAACAACAGAGGATGAGATGGTTGGATGGCATCTCAGACTCGATGGACATGGGTTTGAGCAAGCTCCAGGAGCTGGTGATGGACAGGGAAGCCTGGTGTACTGCAGTCCATGGGGTCACAAAAAGTTGGACACAACTGAGTGACTGAACTGAAGAGCAAAAGGAAAGCTAAGTGATTGGGACCCAATGAAAACAGAGTTCTTTAGGCTACAAGAGAGGGGAAGAGGGATATCATTTTAAGGCAGAAATAGGCTTTTCTCTTCTGTTTCCCACTCTCCCAGATTCACCCTAGATATCCATCTGCCTAAAGGAGAAGGGATGACTGTGTGGGGAGGGGGAGGAGCAGGAGGAGAGGCAAGAGGAGGCAGGCATGGGGAGGGAAGTCTGTGTGCAGATTCTTACTGATTACAGAAGGAATTCCAGAGAGAGACCCAGGTACTGTTCAGCTTTGGTCATTCAAGATGGGATTATGCAGAAATTCCAGTCTTAGGAGCCAGACCTTTATTTCAAAAAGGGATTTTCCAGATTCTTTTTCCACCTCTCTTAGTACATCAAGAGAAAGTCTACTATATGTAAAATAGATAACCAACAAGGACTTACTGTATGGCACAGGGAACTCTACCCAATATTCTGTGATAACTTATATGGGAAAATAATTTGAAAAAGAATGAATATATGCATAATAGGAAAAAAAAAAGAGAGGAAGCCTGAAGCTTGGAGTTCTCTTATATACATAGTAAGATGCCAACACCAGTCATTTAGGCCTCATGAGAATCAGAAAGGAGGAAACAGAAGTATTGGGAAAGCCCACCCTTTTTCTCTACCTGAGTATCTTAAAAAGAGAGGAGGAAGTAAACAGACCAAGAATAGCCAGGCCATCCCCACCTCTGGGTCTGCAGAAGGAGAGTGTTGGAGAAATGAGGGTCACCTTGGGGACTCTGGGAGGAAGTCACTGCCTGTGCTGCCCCTGTAGAACGCAGGGCACAGTCACAGAAAAGGAACTCTGGTTGGAAAGCCTGGGCAAGGCCTGATATTCAGCTTCCCTGGGCTACCCTCAGGTTCATAGGGGTCAGATGCTGAGTTGGAAGCCAGGGGGCCCACTGAGGGGGCCTGCAGTTTGGAGACAAAGGGACCTTCCAGCTAACGGAGTGGCAAGCCCATGATGCTGCAGTTCAACTGAGACTAAGACACTAAATCTTCACCGGGAGCATTTCCTCAGCTGGAAGAATGGGTCATATTTTGAGTATTGGGGGCCTGGAGGTCGAATATGACCCAGCAAGGAAAAAAAGAATGTCTCCCCAAAGACCAACGGACGGCACACACCCATGGCCCTCATGAGCCCCGAGAACTCACTGCCCCTGGTGCCGTGGAAAGGGGAGAAGGCCCCTTGCTCCGTGTGCCTGGGCCTCTAGTTGTGGGCGGACAGGAGGCGCAGGGGCTCCTGGAGACACGGAGTGTTTTTCAAGACCAAACATTATCCACAGGGTTTGAAGTATCAGTTCAAAGTCTAACTGGGTTGACATTTAGTTTATCCTCCCCAGCCCACTAACTAGTGGGTGTGGCTGAGAGGAAAAAGACCAGATTAGTTCTAAGCAAAGAAACGCTACTCTGTTTTCCCTTCACTGTGGATATGTGGTGTGAGTTACATTTGTGCAACCGGCTACTCTTGAGTCTCAGGAATCAGGGCAAGGCTGGGCTCCCAGGCCTGGGGAGCAGGCAGTCAGCCTGCAAGGCTGCCCCCAGGCTGCTCTTACATGCCGGCCTCCCCTGGGGCCTTCCTAGCAGGGCTGCAGGCCACCCAGGGCTCCTCACACATAATGGGGGGAAGGAGTTGCCTTCTGGAGAGGGGCCCAAGCAAGAGGCGGGGTCTCTGCTCCCTAAGGCGAGAATCAGGAGTAGGGCTGGTCCAAGGTGAGGGGAGGACGGAGTTATGCACTAGTGGGAGCGAATAAGGAGAAGAAAACAGAAAGAAAGTAAGTGGCAGGAAAGAGCCTTAGAAAGATGAGAAATGCCGGCTTGGTAAAGGTGGCTGCTCAGTTCCTCGGCTGTGTCTGACTCTTTGCCGCCCCATGGACTGCAGCACGCCAGGCTCCCCAGTCCTTCACCGTCTCCCGGAGCTTGCTCTAACTCATGTCCACTGAGTCAGTGATGCCATCTAACCATCTCATCTGACAACGGTGAGAGGACCCAAGGCTGGGCTAGGGTCTTTGCACAAGCCTCCACCGTGGGGCCGAAAAGTCGGAGCGCCCTGAGCGCCAGTGGGGGTGGCGGGGAGGTTAGGAGATGGTGTGGAGGCTCCCCAGTCTCCTGGGCAGAGAAGGGCAGGGAGGGAGACGGAGGAGAAGGTGTACACTAGTGACCCTAACTACTGAGCGCTCTGTGCAGATTCAGGAGTACAGCTTCTGGAGGTTGCCCCCAGAGGGCCCAGGCCCAGAAGGGAATGCCCGGGCCCGTGGTCGGGGCTGAGGGGCGCAGCAGTCGCAGCAGGCGGCTAGGGGGCTGAGGCGGGGGGCGCCCTGGTCCGCGGAGCCCCCAGCCACCTGTGGGGAGCAGCCGCTCTCCTCCCGCGCCCGCAGGCTCCGGACAGAGGCTTTCGCGGGGCGCTGCTGCCCCCTCCCGGCTCGCTTGCAGGCCCTGGGCGCCCTGGAGCTGCTTCCCCGCCGGGAACCTGGGGCCGGGGGATCCGCGAGGGAGGGAGCGAGGACCGCGGGCCGCTTCCTCGCGGGTGTCCGACTCCGCTGCTCGCGCTCCGCGCCTCTAACGCATCTGCCTTCAAAATCTTACAGTGCGTCCTCCGTCTCGGGCCGCATCCCCGCGTCTGCTCTGGCGGCTCCAGGGTCTTGACCCTCACCCGGCGGAGCTTGGTGCTGAGGGTGCCGCCGCGGGCTCAGCGGGGCGTACCAGGCCCGGCTGATCGTTGGGCCTCTGGTGCTCCCTGAAGATGCTTGTCAAAGCGCCGGCGGCCGCGGTCCTCCCACGGGGAAGTTCGGGTCACTGGTGTCCGCCTTCTCCTCCGTCCCCTCCCCGCTCTCTCTGCCCTCCTCTGGCCGCTGCTCAGCCTGGAGATTCTCTGCACCATCTCGCAGCCTAGCCCTGCCGGGCGCTCGGCCTCCTAGCCCCACGGTGGGCCGTTTTCCACGCTCCGGGGGCGTACGGCAAAGACCCTGGCCCGGCCTTGGATCCTCTCAGTGACATCGAGCGCGCACAGCTCATCTTCCTAAGGCTCCTTCTAGCACCTCACTTTCCGTACATCTTCTCTGTATTAGTTCCCGCTACTGACCACATCACTCTCTCATCTTCACACAACCGGTCTCCTGATCCTTAACTCTCGTTTACCGATCCACTGTCCATATTCCGCCTGCCAGCCCAATCAGAACCCTGAGTTCTGACTCCCTGATGGCCCTCAGTCAACCCTGGGGCCCCAGTGCCCTCTTTGCTGCTCAGCCCCAGCCCACTTCTCAGATTTTATCTGATGGCTCTGCTGCACTTAGCTCTGCTGCCCATCTCAGGTGGCAGCTGACCACATCACTCGCTCATCTTCACACAACCGGTCTCCTGATCCTGTCCATATTCCGCCTGCCAGCCCAATCAGAACCCTGAGTTCTGACTCCCTGATGGCCCTCAGTCCACCCTGGGGCCCCAGCGCCCTTTGCTGCTCAACCCCAGCCCACTTCTCAGATTTTATCTGATGGCTCTGCTGCACTTAGCTCTGCTGCCCATCTCAGGTGGCGCTAGTGGTAAAGAACCCGCCTGCCAATGCAGGAGATGTAAGAGACTCGGGTTCGATCCCTGGGTCGGGAAGATTCCCTGGAGAAGGAAATGGCAACCTACTCCAGTATTCTAGCCTGGAGAATTCCATGGACTGAATTCCATGAGCCTGGCAAACTATAGTCCGTAGGGTTGCGCAGAGTCGGATATGACTGAAGCAGCTTAGCACATGCAGCTGCATTTAAGCCTACTGACATTTCTTTCTGCAAATGTTCTCTCCCTTCAGTCTTCTGAGGCACTCCCTCTGCTTTTCCTATGACCTTAAACCCGGCCCGCTTCAGTTTCCTTGATGACTTCTTTGTCCACCAGCACTAGCCACAGGGCTCCTTCTTGACCTTCTTTCCTTTCCATTCTGCCCACTCACCTGCGGGCTGTGGTCTCATCCGTCTCTACACTGAGGCACTCCCTCTGCTTTTCCTATGACCTTAAACCCGGCCCGCTTCAGTTTCCTTGATGACTTCTTTGTCCACCAGCACTAGCCACAGGGCTCCTTCTTGACCTTCTTTTCTTTCCATTCTGCCCACTCACCTGCGGGCTGTGGTCTCATCCGTCTCTACCCCATCTCCATCTGCACCAGTCTGCCTCCAGCTCAGATCCTTGCCTGGCTATATAACTGTCCATTTGGGGGAACATAGGTCATCTCCAGGTGGACGGCCAGAGAGACCACCAGCTCTGCAGATGTGAAACTGGAATCATTGCCTTTCTCCCCAAATTGGTTCTTCCACAGAAGTCTGGGAGACATTTTAAATTCCTTTCTCTTACTCACCTCTCCTACCATCCAACTGGTCTCAGCATTAGGTTGAGTCCATCTTATTCTATGTTATCGCCTAGAATCCATCTTTCACTTCCATCTTTCACTTCCATGGACTCAGCAACAATTTACTGGTGCTAGGTACTGCTCTAAGTACTGTGCACGTATGTCCTCATTGAATTATCTGAACAATCTCATAGAAATAGGAAAGGTCCGAGGCATTGAGAAGTCATTTGCTCAGGGTCATGCAGCTAATAAGTAGCAAAGCCCAGAGGGGACCCCAAGTCTTGCTGACAAGAGAGCCATTTGCTTTTTTGAGCACTGATGTGCAGCCTTATTTCAGGATGCTACCATTCCTTGCAGAGATTCTCACATCGACTCTCTTACTAATTTTCCTGACTTAATTCCTTCGCCTCCTTAAAGTGTAGCTATCTAAAACTGAATTCCTTCCCCAAACTAAAATTCAATACTGAGACTTTCCTCAAATTTGTTCAGTTGCACCTGCCAATCTTAAACTAAAATTTATACTCTGGAGCCCCCTCCTACCCTTCTACCCAATTCTTTCTTACTTATCCTTCGTAATCTGCAAAGAATTGTCCCTGGGATTTCCAAGAGTGTATCAGGTCATTTATTAGGATTGAATTCAGCTATATGTAACAAACACCCCAATTAATGGCTTAAATGAGATAATTTAAATTCCTTCCTCTTAAAGAGCTTGGAGTTGACAGTTCAAGGCCCAGTTAGTGAGAAGAAAGAGGAAAATGGGATAGATGGGATAGACAGCTAGACATCGCTGCCCAGATTTTCTTCCTCCACATTCCCCTGGCATTCCTGCTTGCATCTGCCATCACTCTTTCCACATTTCAATGTAGATATCTGCCTATTGACTTGCTTCTCATAACTGTCTGAACACTCAATCAGAGGATGACATCTTGCATACAGCAGATGCTCTGTATAGATTTGATGTTGATGATCCTTGATATTTAAAGAGATAATAAAACCCTAGAATACAGACCCAGTTGTGAAGTTCATCACTGTACCATAGTCATATAAGAGAATACCCTCATTCTTAGGAAACGCATGTTGGAGTATTTAAGGATGAAGATTGTGCTGTCTGTAATATACTCCTAAATGACTCAGCAATGATAATATGTACTATATTTAGAGATAGATATCATGTGTGTATATACAATGTATAGATGGTAGAGAAAACAAATTGGCAAAATTTCAACAAATAATGATTCCTACTGGAGACTTATGGGAGTTCTTTATACTATTCTTGTAAATGTTCTATAGAATTCTTTTTATAAAAATGAGAAGTTGAAAAAAAATTTTTTTTAAATGAGAAGTTTAAAGGGTCACAAAGACTATATTATCAGGGATCATTTCTACAATTTACTACTAAAGAAGTGTCTCTCAACATGTGGAGCACCACCCAGTACCATCTTACAAATTTAAAGAAAAAAAAAAGAGGAAAACAGAACTCTGAAATCTGAGACCATATAAAAAGAGGACCTTGTAAATTGTTTAGTCTGTTTTCCCAGAAAGGTGACAGTCCTTTCCTGAGTCACAGGCTCCCTGGGTCTTCGTCAGCCATAATAAGAGTTAATTAACTTCTTACAGTCCCTTCCTGAAATCCCTTCTCCACAGAGTTTTGCACCTGCTATTTCCTCAGCCTAGAATGTTCCTTCTTCCCCTTGCTGCCTAATACCTTCTATTCATCCTTCAGGCCTTTGGTCAAGTACCGCTTCCTCAGAGAAGCCTTCCCTGACTCTCTGATTGTGTCAGATTCCCTTGTTACAGGCTTCCTGACAACATGTGTTTCTCTGCATCTGCTCAGCACACTTGTACACTTGTATTGGTTTCATCAGTGCCTGTCTCCTCTGCTCCAGTGACCATTAGTGACAGGCCACTGTCACAGGTGCGTGCTCACTGTGCAAATGGCTGCAATCACCATCTGCAGTGATTTTGGAGCCCCCCAAAATAAAGTCTGACACTGTTTCCACCGTATGCCCATCTATTTCCTATATATATACATACATATATATATATATGTATGTATGTATAAACACCTAGAAATTTAAATACATAACTGAGTTCATAGGAAAGAAAGATGAATGCTTTCCTATCAAAACCAAAAAGAGACACTGAAAACCAGGGTGGCTAGCACATGAGTTGATGCCATGGCAGTCCTGGGAGTGAGCATTAGACCTTGAATGGAACCTAGTGGTGAGGGGCTGTATTTTATCAAGAGATGCAACAGAGTGAAACTTTGACCTCCATATTTGGCTAATATCTGCTCCTCAGCTCTGGCTTTAGCTTTGGCTTTTGGAAAGTCAAATGTTCAAATACCTGCCTCATCCTTGAACTTGTGCATCATCAGTAACCATGTGATTGTGTCCAACCATTTACTCACTGATTTCACCAGTTTTCCCACTTATGTCCTTTCTATTTTCCAGGATCCAATCCAGGATACCATACTCCATTTAGATTTACTCTATTTTTAGTTACATATTTTTTAATCATCTCTTCTGTGATGATTTCATGATATCATTTTCTATAGATAGACTAGAAAGATAATACATTTTCCTCTTTAACATGATTAATCAAATTTGTTTTCTATTATTGATAGTTTAAACTTTTTCTTTGAAACTTTTTCTTTTTTCTTTTACCACAACTCTTTTTGGTAGTGTCACATAAACATTTAAGATTGTGGTCAACTTTGGGAGAACCACTACAAAATTTCTTTCAGATATAAGTTGTAAATATATACTATGTAACTGTATACATTGTATTCTCAAATATCTTTATAATGGAAAAAACTTCTATGTTGATTAGATACTGAATAAGAATGAATCCTCCATTTATAGTTTTACATTTCTGATATTAGAAGAATTTGCTACAGGCTGGAACATTATATATATAACTATACATCTTAAACCTTGTTTTTCTACCATCCACATATTTTTAGTGCCAGGCATTGTAGGATTTTTTATATCTCCATCCAACCTCTGACACTGTGTGCCAGGCAAAGCAGCATGTGGATGGTAGGAGTGTTTTTGGAAGCTATTCCAAAATCTGTACACCCTGCAATAACTAAATTACACATGGAAATGACTGCAAACCACCTAATATATCCATGAAACCCAAAATAAATGTAGGCCAACTCATCTTCCTCCTGCTCAAACCCCAAAAGGCCCATGGTCATTCCAATGCCACCACCATGAGAAGAAGTTAGAAAAAAATTATAGCTAATTAATAAAAACTTATTTTTCTGGATTTTATACTGTTTGTTTTAGGTGTCAGCTTTTAAAACTTTGTTGAGATTTCTTTTCTCATTGTCAATATTTACTTTCATTCTTAGTCTTGTTTTCTTAGCTGTGTTGTTTCTTTTAAAGAAGACTCCAAACTGCATAAGCTTTAGGCCCCAAGAAAACTGGATCCGCCCTTGACTGAGCAAGTTCACCAGTCATAATCATCAGGGAAGAGCTACTAAAAGACTTTCTTCAAGAAGAAGGGAACTGAATTCAGAAGGAAGAGGTAGGATTCGAGGGGCGATGAAACAATTAAGTAAATGTTAACTGAATAATAACAGCAACAATAGTATTAAGCCGTTCCTCATTGCTTCAGTATACAGCATAAGTGCTGTGAGGTGGGTGCCAAGGTCCCATAAGATGGAGTCTTGTTCTGTTTTTCAGGTATCATTCCCACTCACCACTGACTAGAGAACAGTCTTGGCTCTGTACTACCCTGGGACCTCTAGGCATTCTCACATTCTGTTCCTTCTCCCTGGAATACTGTTCCCTTCCCTTCTTAAGGAAGGGTCACCTGAGCCTACCAGCCTTGATGAGGGGCCCCTCTGGCCTGCTGCCACTCTCCCCTACATTGACTCCTTGCTTGTCTGTGTTCCCTGCTATACTAGGTCCCCCGAGGCAGAGCCAGAGCCTGCTTTGCCCTCTGCTGAACCCCAGCCGCAAGCAAAGAGCCAGGTGGGCCAGCTGTAAATATCTGCTAAGTAAATGGATAAACAGCAAACTGCGAGTGAAACCAAACCTTCTGCTTCTCAGCCCTTGTCCTTTCAACTATTGTTAACAGGTATTCGTAGTAGCCCACTTGCCTGCCTTAGTAAACACAGTTGGGTGAGAACAGTCCCGTCTCATTCTGATGACTGTGTCCTTCCTCATCACCTGAGGGTACAGCAGATGCTGTAACCACGGCCGGCCGTTGCCCCTTCCATATCCTCTCAGCCTACCCCGGAAGTGGCCTGCAGAGCATTCCATGCTGGCCTGGGGCTCTATGTCTCTCTCCGCCTAAGGACATCCTCTAGCTGTGGGGTGTGCGTGGAAGTGCCAGGGAATGAGCACACCAAGAGCAGAACCAGCCAACAAGGGCCGCTTCCTTGCCCGTCTGTTTGCCAATCGGAGTCATGTTCCGCATAGTCTCTCCCAGGGTGCCCTGCAGGACTGACCTCCAGCTGCCGAGAGTCACCTCTCCTCTCCCTCACCTCCCTGCTAAACTGCTGCCCACATATCTTCTAAGACCCTGGTTCCAGCGCCACCTGTTGTGGCCCAGCAGAGAAGCAGTAGCAGGTGCAGGAGATAGAGCAGAATACGGTTTGGCTCTGGGATATAGCTCTAAAAATGTTTGAAAAGAAATTCCTGAAATGTGTGAATTTCAATAGAACAAATGTTTCTCCTAAACGCTTGGGGACGTTTCAAACTTCAAACACTGAAGGAGGAGTCTTTGAAGCAGAAGAGCTTATAGACCCATTGACGGATGGATCGCGCATGCTCAGTCGTTCAGTCCTGTCAGACTCTTTGACCCCATAGACTGTAGCCCTCCAGGCTCCTCTGTCCATGGGATTATCCAGGCAAGAATCCTGGAGTGGTTTGCCATGTCCTACTCCAGAGGCTCTTCCCCACCCAGGGACTGAACTTGCGTCCTCTGCATCGGCATGCAGATTCTTTACCACTGAGCCGCCTGGGAAGCCCTATTCAGAGGGAGAGGAGTATTGAAAAAGCAAATCTCAGTTAACAGAGATTTCATTGCAGTGACTCAGGATAAAGTGCTTCTCCGGCCAGCACGCTGGCTGGTCTCCTCCATTTTTACATGGACAAGTTGAGCAGGGGAGACTCACTGTCAGATTCTTAGGCCGGGACCCAGCTTCCAAGGAGTTTAGGAAACCTGCTCCTGCCACCTTCATAAACTCTATTTGAAAACAACCAGGACCGCTAGGGCTGTCTCTGTCCTCCGACTCATCCCACAGAGGCAGGGCTCCTGGAAAGAAGCCTCAAGAAGAGACCCGGAGTGGTCCTTGCCATTGCCTGCTTGTATCTTGCTCCCCTAGGAGGGGAAAGGCTACTGCCCGGTGCTTCCCGAGTCTCTTTCCAATGCCCTGGGCTCTGGGTCAACTGGCCAGGAGTCAGCCTTCCCTAGGAGTCACTCCCCTTAGGTAGAAAAGCCCAACCGGGTGCTTGGCAGCTCCCCAGATTGTTAATATCTCTGCGTTTCACCGGAGGTGGCAGACTCCAGCCTGCGACGATGAAAGCGGAAAGTCTTAAACGCTGAACGGTTTTTAGACAGATACAGAGAGTCTGGAAGGAAAAGTCCATCTCTGGACCTGGTTATCTGGAAAGAAGGAGGCAGACTCATGAAGAGGTTTCCAGAGAGGACTAAGTGTGGAGATGGTAAAACCATCAGTGGAGGCTGTGCCCGGGATCCACACAATGGGTGCCCTGTATGCTGTTTGGGGACTTCTGTGTTGAAATGTTTGTGATCCCTGTCCCCCCTGCAACCTCAGGCTGGGGTCTGCTAAGAAAAACAACCTGGCTCGCAACGGCATTCTTCCAGCTCCACTTGAAAGTTTAAAAAACCCTTGGATAGGAAAATAACCTCAGGGAGCCAAGGCTTTCTGCACTTGGCGAAGCCCTGGACCCAAAATACACATAAGAACACTTCGCTTTGAAAGGCCTGCAGTATTCCTATCTGAGTCATCTGAAAACAAATAAAAAGAGACCTAAACAAACAAACCTAATTGTGCACAGAAACACGGCCAGGTTTCCAGCCTGGCTTCCCCTCTGTTTTCATTAGTCAGAAGCCAATATATGCAGCTTTCCTGGTATCCAGAACAAGCAAAATATTAAAAACAAATTGCCGAGGTTTCTCCCCTTCCCTCATGGTGCAGCGCTCAGGCCAAGTTCCCGACTTCTCTCTGCCTTGGTTTTGAACCTCTTTCCGTCCGTCTTGATGGACAGCTGCCTGCTTACCAGGCTGCTTGTTGTCGACCAGCAACCCTGATTGACGGTGACTTTCATAAACCTCAGCCATTATTGGACACTCGGACGAAATTTAGAGAGACATCCAGGTCTTGAGAGATTACCGTTTTTACTAAAAATGAAAGCAACTGGTTTGAAAAGCAAGCCTGCCAACCCAGATTCACTTAGGACAGACCTATCCGTTGCTCTTGCCTGCACCCTACCCCTTGCCTTCCTTTCCCCTCTTCCACTTATTTCACCACTGAGCGGGCATTCCATTTTAATGGATATCTCTTGGTTTTGCCCAGTCATTGTCCTTTCTGGTAATATCACCCATTTTTTCTTTGGAGAATCAGTGATTCCCTAAATTTTAGTCCCTTGTAGTTTTGCAGGGGTAGGGGGGTTGCTTTCCTCACTGACCTTGCTTCAGGAATTTGTGATCAGAGTCTGGCCAATCAGTGTCACCAAAATTCATGTAGGGATGGATACATCCCTTTAGGCTATTGAGACAGAAGGCTGGAACTTTTGCAAAGACTATTGGGAAAGACGTACACTTATTTCTTCAGCATTTTTAAACTCGCAGAATTAAGTCTAGAGCTGCTGGCGGTCACAATGACACCATGTGGGAAGAATTTGTCTGACCAGAAAAGCAGAGCTGAGTGATTGAGAAGGAAAAGAACGTGTGCAACATCATTTGAGCACCTGGATCCAGCCACGACTGAAGGCTAATCTACTGTGGACTTTTCTGTTATACGAACAACCTCATTTTCAACCGGGCTGTTACGTCTTGCAACTGAAAGAAACCTAAAACACACACGTGCACACATATACCTCTTTCAAAAGCTGTGTGAAATTAAAATTTTGCATCTTCCAAGTGGACTGTTATACTCATCTTTTTGTTTCAGGAGGCAACATTCTTAAGAGGGAGATTTGTTCCCCATGAATTTCAGTTTCAGCTAAATGTGGCAGAGAAGTCTAAGAGACAATTTACTTTAGCCCTGAGTCGTATGAGAAAAATTGCCTTCATCTCTCAGTGTAGTAAAAGATGAATGAATTCTTTTACCTAACTCATTTTTGACACAAAGAATCAAATAATGTAGCAATTACTAAGGAATTTCTTTGCAGTCCTTGGCTTGTTCTGATGACCAATTCCAGGCATCTTATTCTGTGAGGCCACAGAGACATCTAAGTGCCAAGATTAGTCTAGATTCAAAGCATGTGAAAAACAACGATAAATCCCTGCCAAACAAAAACCAAAGTAACCAATGACACATAGACAATTTGCGGTTAGCAATTGAAAGTATAGGACCAATAAGCTTTTCCCATGTTTCTTATGACATGAATAGGGGGAACTTGGGCCTCTTACCCCATCTTGATAACTATCCAGAAAAGAAAGTCACGTTAACTCCTTTAGTCTAAATCTCCAAAGAAGAGTGAATATCAGGATGGGGTGGGGGATAGTATAAAGCGATATAAGCTGGATTTGTGGAATTGGGCTAAGTGATCGGAAGAATGAACACATTTTGAAATTATTAGTTTTAAAATTACTAGCTATCCCTCTTGAAGGAATTTCATCAGAGCTTGGTTCAAATGTCACATCCTCGAGGAAGCCTTCCTTCATGTTTTCTTTAGAAAGTATCACTCCTTCCTGTTGCTCTTGCACAAAATTCAAAATACTTCATATTAGAAATAGTTGTAATAAGATGGAGAAAATTTTTCCTCACAAAAGTGTCCTTGGGGAGAACATCAGAATAAACAATTTGGTAAGTTTTGGGGATGAAGAAAAGGATCTCAAAGTGCATTGTTGAGAAGCCTAAAATGGTTCCTACCCTGACTTCTAAGCTGGGTGGGTCTAATTTGCAAATAGAAGAGGAAATATTTTGATGTGGGGGCGTTGAAAGAGAGCTGGTAACTTTGCATTTCAAACAGATGGTAGAGAATCTGGGAATTGGGGATAGTTGCTGGTGAGGCTGGGGGCTGCTCCAGGAAAGGTTTTGTGCCGTGAGGGGATAAAACCCTCCTGGAGGTGAGCAACAGAAGAGGAGCTTTGATGGACAGAAACATCCAGATGGGAAGTTCAAGCTGATGACTGTGATGGGTACCAGATGTCCCTTTTCTTGCTTCCTCAGTGACTGTGTGTGTGCTTTGTCACACAGTCGTGTCTGACTCTGCAACCCCATGTGCTGCAGCCTGCTAGGCTCCTCTATCCAAGAGATTTTCCCGGCAAGAATGTTGGAGGGGTTGCCATTTCTTCCTCCAGGAGATCTCCCCAACCCAGGGATCAAACCCACATCTCCTGGGTCTCCTGCATTGACAGGCAGGTGGATTCTTTACCACTGAGCCACCCGGGAAGCCGTTTCCTAGTAAAGCCTCCAGTAAAATCTCCACTGCTCACAAACACATTTGCCTGATGTGGAACTCTGAGGGCAAGGATTTCTGTGTGCAGGCTGACACAGGCAAAAGCAGAGAAAACACATGCAGTCAGACATAAATCTGAAGTTCAAGCTGACTTCTGGATTCCATTTACCTGCATGCCTCTCCCAGTGGATAATAAAGCTCTGGGCGAGGAAGGGGATTGGCATTTGCACCCATTCTAAAAATTTTCACCAAGATGAACTGATGACCTAAACTGCAAGGAGATATCTGCAACAAAAATTATGGCCTGTCTGTCAAAGAAATTGTTGTCATTGACTAAACTCCTGGGGCTAAAAATATATTGTGATCATTATTATTCTGAGTGCATGAGTATTAAGGAAAGGACCAGGAAGGTCCTGGTTGCTGGAGCTGGAGTGCCAACGGGGCTTTTATTTTATACCTTTTCTTCAAATTATACACAGGTATAGTAAGGTGAGCTTTATTGATATTTTCTCCCACACTGATGCTGAACTGGCCTTGTCTAGCCTTGACCAGCAGAACATTGGCAAACAGAGGCGTGAAAAGTAAAGTGATGCTCTGTCTCCTGAAGCGCCAAGAACGCAGTGACTGTCACCATGTGAGCAAGCCTGGGCTAGCTGCTGGATGATGGGGGAAGCAGATACCCAACAAGCCACCCTTACCACCCTGGCTGACATCAAGTCAACTGCCAGACATCTGAGGAGCCCATCCTAGGCCATCCAGCCCCAGCAAAGCCAGTCCAGACCAGAAGAATGCCCAGCTATCCCGCATAGTTGCCAGAAAGCTTAAATGTTGTGCTCTCAACCACTAAGTTTTAGGGATCATTCATTACCTACTGGAAACTGACTAACAGGCCTTTATCCCATTTTACTGGTTAGGACATCAGGCTTAGGGAGACAGAAAATTGCTTCAAGTCAAACCTCTAGTTAAATGATGGAGCTGGGATTCAAACCTACATCAGTCTTATGTTAGCCTGATCCATGCAGTTCTATAGCTTCTGTTTATCAGAAGGAGCTTAGTTTCAAGCCCAAGACAAGAGCCTCCTCTCCAGCACTGAGGGACAGTGATTAGAAGGGGTCTGATGGCAGTGCTGACTTGAGACTGAGTGCTGGGTGTGGTTTTCAAATTAGTCTGCACGTGAGAATCATTGAGAAGTTTTAAAAAATCCTGATGCCCAGATCAAATAAGTCAGACTCTCTGAGGGTTAGAGTCAGAATTTTTAACCCCCTATTAATTCTAAAGCAAAGCCAAGGTTGACAATCAGTGTCTTCAACTGCCCTGAAAAGAAAGAGTGGAGGCTGAAGAAAATTGGTGCTATTTAACATAGAGATGTCTCCAAGGAAGTAAGGTTGGGGCCTCCTGAGAAAGGGAGATCAGGCATAATTGATTCATCAAACATAAAATATGCACCAGACACTGTTATTATTCCCCGCCTTCAAGGACTGCAGAAACGTGACAGTTACACAGATGCGTCATCACAGTCACATGACAACAGATATCATACTTATATTAATATGATCCAGATCAGAGTAGGATCTTTAGAAGAGGTGCTTGCTCCTTTCAGTTGGGTCCCAGAAAAGATGACCCTGGCGCTGAGACTGATGGAGGGAAGGAGATCTTTGCTCATTAGTACTGCCACCAATGGACCGGGCATTCCAGGGAGACTGGTTGGCCCTAAAAGCTGCGAAGATGCGAAGGGGAATTGAACACTTAGAGGACAAGCCAGAGCAGGTAAAAGGGAATCATACCCCCTAAGGCCCCATACAAACATTGATCTTACGTGTCTCTCAACAGATTGTGGTGACCAAGTGGCCCCAGTAGAGAATCGCCTGGTCATTATAATGGGGTTAGTACTTGGACCCCTGTTCCTGGGAATTCCAAGTCCTGTGCACACATGCTAAGTCACTCAGTCATGTCTGGCTCTTTGCAACCCCATGGACTGTAGCCCACCAGGCTCATCTGTCCATGGAATTCTCCAGGCAAGAATACTGGAGTGGGTTACCATTTCCTTCTTCAGGGGATTTTCCCAACCCAGGGACTGAACCTACATTTCTTGTGACTCCTGCATTGCAGGCAGATTATTTACCACTGAACCACCTAGTCCACCAGGCTCCTCTGTCCATAGAATTCGCCTGGCCAGAATACTGGAATGGGTTGCCATTACCTTCTCCAAGGGATCTTCCAGACCCAGGGATTGAACCCAAGTCTCCCACAGAGTAGGCAGATTCTTTACCATCTGAGCCACCAGGGAAGCCCTCCACATCCTGAGCCCATGGCAATAGCTTCAGAGCCCTCTGGTGCTGCATTCTCAGTGTGTGGTCATGCTGATGCAGCATCGGCATTACCTGGGGGCTTCCTAGCACTGCAGAAGCTTGGGATCCACCCATGCTTACTGAAACAGAATCTCATTTTAACAGGAGTCCTGATTCATTCCAAGGCACATTAATGTTTAAGGAGCACTGTTCTAGTGCCCTCTAGCACCCATGTATTGAATATATTCCCACTCAGCACATGATCCAAACCCAGGGCACCCCTTGCACATTGAGCTAAGCCAGCCCTGGTTTGGGCGATAGCAACCAGCAGGAGCTGTCAGCCAGGCTGTGGCAGGGACATGTCAGAGGACATAAAAATGCGTATGGAGCAAGACACAAGGTCAAGAGCAAGGAGCTGGCATCAGGAACAAGTGTACTCTGAGGTTAAGAGTGGAACTTGCGCCCTTCCTCCATCCCATCCTTGGATCCCTTTATCCAACGATGTTTCCAAACCATGCATGTTGGCACAGTCAGCAGCACTGCAACTATGGACCTGCCTTCAGCCACCATTCCCTCCCACTACTGTGCGATTCAAGGATTTGTGAGTTTAAAGACAGAGCTGGGCTGCCAGAGCTTGCTCTGGCAGGTCTCAGGTGGTCGAAGGGTCCTGGAAGGCCCGTGTCCACCCATACATGAGCCTCAGGAAGCTCTGCTGGAAGCTGGGCAAGGGCCGACTCTTCACTTGCGAAGCGGCCAAGGTCCATGGGCACATGCAGATGATCCTGCCTGCTAACCCTTCTCTCTGCTTTTTGCTTCAGAATCCCCAGCAAGTTGCATTCCTGACCGGAGATGTCAGGGGGACCTCGCATGAACTGCCAGTCGCCAACTCGCATCTGAGGTTGGAGGAAACGGCTGGGAGGCTGCCTCCCCTGCCAGCCTGGCACCGGGTCCTGTGCAGCCCCATCGCTCGCTCACGGGCCACCCCTTGGCTCTAGCTCCGCTTTGGCAGATCTTGCTCCTGACAGGCCGGATCCACAGAAACCCTGTTATTTCTGAGTGTGTGTCAGGGTGTGTGGAGGGAGAATGCAGTTTTGCCAAAGGGGGAGTCAAGGCCAGAAGGATGGCCCTGCGTGAGGAGGGGAAGGAGACCCAGTCCACAGCAGTTTTTGAGTCAAAATTTCTGTCCTTGAAATCATCCTCGTGAGATACTATGAGATGTCAGTTCTAAGGATCTCGAGATGGACTGTGGGGTCAGTGTGACCTCCAAAACCAATCACAAGTATTTGGCTCAGTGACATAAGCTTACGGACAATCCAGCCCAGTACCACCTCTTCCAGGAAGGCTGCTTTGGTTCCCCCCACCAGCTTCTCTGTTGGTAGGCTGCTGCTGAAACCCCTAGAGTAAGAGGGCACAATTTTTCTGCTAAGTGTTTCCCACCATCAAATTCTTCCTGTAAAGTTTTGTTGAAGTTTAGGACAACAGAGTCACAAACCAGAGAGGGTTTATGACTACTGCTTGATCTCGGCATCCCCCACCTACTTGGCAGAACTCCAGGGGGCATGGAACCATGGCACCGCTGTTCCCAAAGTGGTGCCATGAACCTCCCCCAGAATGGCACTTCCTGGTGTCTTCTCCCATCACAGTATAGGTCTAACTGCCCTTTGGCCCCTAAGAGAAAAGGAAAGTTTCCCAGTACCTACACTAAGACTCTGTCCTTTTCCTGACCCAGAATGATTGGTAATGGAAGTGTCTATTGCCAGTAGGAGAAAGCCCATTGACCAATTGTCCCATTGATTCATTCATCCATTGACCAACTGACCTAGTGCTTGGACAAGAAATCCCATCCAACCCATTCAGCTGCAATCCTGTCTCCCTGTCTCACCTGAGACACAGTCAGTACATTTTAACAGCCTGGGTTTTTCCGTCTTCAGTGATACCACCTGGGAGCCTGAGTCCTGGTCACAGCTTTTCCTCTGGCTTTAGGAGCAGAGAAGATTAGGCTTTCTGTCTTCTAGCCATCTCTGCCCTCCCAATCTCCTATGATCAAAGGTAGGACAAGGGGACACACAACTCCCAAAGACAAGGAGTACTTTTCAATTGTGCTGCTGCGTAAAGACGGAGGAAGGAAATTTTCTCTTACTCAGCAAAGATAGAAAGCTGGGAGTATAGTAGTAGTATTGCAACTGTTATTGTTAACAAAATAAATAGAACACAACTCAGTCTGCTGAGAAGCTGCTTCATGCTGTTGCACCCCCTCTAGTGGTGGGTAAGCACTGGCCTTAGGACTAAAGTTTCCCTTCAAGTGGTCCGGCCCAAAAGGAGCAGAGAATGTGCCCCACCAACAAAGTGTTTCCTCTATTTTACAACCACCTCCAGCCTGGCACATCTCCCAGCTGCAATACTTGTAATTGTTACAAATATGTAACAAATATTTGCTCTGTGCCAGGCGTGGAGTTGAGTGCGTTTCATATAAGACCTTGTTTCATTCTCATAGAAATCCTGGAAAGTGGCTCCTATTGTTATTTTCAATGAAAAGATAAGGAAATGGTCTCAGAGAAGTTAAATGTGATGTCCAAAGTCCCATAATGAGTGGCTGAGGCAGATTCAAACCCTTGTCAGACTCCAAGCCCATTCTCTCGGCCATCATACAATATAAATCCCAAAATGGAATGACATCACTAGGAGAACCTCACACCCTGGAATTTCCAGGCCCACATACATGTCAAATATCCTATGCTTTGTTCTCATAAAAACACTAGAGTTTGTCAGATATGTCTTGATCTGGGTTTTGCAATATTCTCAAACTGCTTCTGTTCTAAACTTGCCTCAACAAAGCTTCTACAGGGTGCTTTTGAAAATACAGTTTCCAGCATCTTATCCCACACCTACTAAGTCAGAATCTCCAGGAGGCAAGGCAGGACATCTGTATTTCTAAAACAAATTCCCAAAGTGATACTTATGATCATGTAAGTGTAAGAAACTATCTTCAAACTGTACACCTAGTATGCCAAGATGCTGAGCTGGAGGGAGGGGAATAAAAGATTTCCTGTGGTCATGTATGGATGTGAGAGTTGGACTGTGAAGAAAGCTGAGTGCAGAAGAATTGATGCTTTTAAACTGTGGTGCTGGAGAAGACTCTTGAGAGTCCCTTGGACTGCAAGGAGATCCAACCAGTCCATTCTAAAGGAGATCAGTCCTGGGTGTTCTTTAGAAGGACTGATGCTAAAGCTGAAACTCCAGTACTTTGGCCACCTCATGCGAAGAGTTGACTCATTGGAAAAGACTCTGATGCTGGGAGGGATTGGGGGCAGGAGGAGAAGGGGACAACAGAGGATGAGATGGCTGGATGGCATCACGGACTCGATGGATGTGAGTCTGAGTGAACTCCGGGAGTTGGTGATGGACAGGGAGGCCTGGCATGCTGTGATTTATGGTGTCTCAAAGAGTCGGACATGACTGAGCGACTGAACTGAACTGAACTGAGCAGATGCTCGCAGGGCCCACAGCCCTTCATGGTGCAGAGCGCCAGGAACTCTCCCTGCAAAGGGTTAGACGGTGAATGCTTGCAGCTTTGTCAGCCCAAGGGCGTTTGTTGCAGCTCCTCAGCTGGTGGTTATAGGGTGAAGGCATTCGTAGACAATAATTAATAATTCATAGATGATAATAAATAATAATTAATGGCATCACTGACTCAATGGACATGAGTTTGAGCAAGCTCTTGGAGTTGGTGATGGACAGGGAAGCCTGATGTGCTCCAGTCCATGGGTTCACAAAGAGTCAGATACAACTGAGGGACTGAGCTGAATTGAACTGAATTAAAGATGGGTGTGGCTGTTTCCAGCGAAAATTTGCTTATAGGCCCTGAAGTTCAAATTTTGTATACTTTTTTATGTCATAATACAGTCTTTTCCCTTTTTTAAAAATTTATTATTTAGTCGCTAAGTTGTGTTTGACCCTGCAACCCCATGGACTGCAGCACGCCAGGCCTTCCTGTCCTTCACCCTCGCCGGGAGTCTGCTCAAACTCATGTCCAGTGGGTTGACGGTACTATCCAACCATCTCATCCTGTTGCCCACTTCCCCTGCCTTCAGTCTCTCCCAGCATCAAAGTCTTTTCCAATGAGTCAGCACAGCACTTGCATCAGGTGGCCGAAGTTTTGGAGCTCCAGCATCAGTCCTTCCAGTGAATATTCAGGGTTGATTTCCTTTGAGATGGACTGGTTGGATCTCCTTGCAGTCCAAGGGACTCTCAAGAGCCTTCTCCAGCACCACAGTCCAAAAGCACCAATTCTTTGGTGCATTTTTATACCAACCCTTTAAAAACAGAAAAAGCACCATCAGCCCTTGTGAAGTACAAGCACAGATGTCCAGTCCTGAAGCCCTAGGGGGTCTCTGATCCTGCACGGTGGCCCTTGGTGCATACGCCTGGTCCCAAGAGGAGGCTCAGCCCAGTTGACCAATTCTTTGGTGCATTTTTATACCAACCCTTTAAAAACAGAAAAAGCACCATCAGCCCTTGTGAAGTACAAGCACAGATGTCCAGTCCTGAAGCCCTGGGGGGTCTCTGATCCTGCACGGTGGCCCTTGGTGCATACGCCTGGTCCCAAGAGGAGGCTCAGCCCAGTTGGCCTTGTCTCCCCAGACACCCCTGAAGCTGGAGACGCAGTCTTCTTCCTGAAAGAAAGGACGCGTCCGGTGGTGAGAGGGAAGGGACTGACCTTACCAGGAGAGGGCGGGCTGATCTGTGCCCTGGCCTGATCCCACCCGGGGGAAGTCACTGCAGTGTCAGGAGCACCTGGTTTCTCAGAAGCCGGGGCTTCTCCCCGGGTCTGGCCGGAGGACGGACCGCTCCACCGCCGGGGGCGAGCAGCCAGCAGGGCCCATCTCAGCGACTGTGCCACTCGGCCCCCACAGCACGGGAAGGCACCCCCCCCCCCACCCCAGAAGGAGCCTAGCCTCCAGGGACAGGCATCCGGAAGATGGTGATGGACAGGGAGGCCTGGCGTGCTGCGATTCATGGGGTCGCAAAGAGTCGGACACGACTGAGCGACTGAACTGAACTGAACTGATATAAAACAGATAACACCGTGCTGCACGACTGTACTGGACTATTCCCTGCTGGATAGCACAGGGAACTAGATTCAGGATCCTGCAATAAGCCATAATGGAAAAGAACATGTATGTATATATAACTGGATTGCTTTGCTGTACATCAGAAACTAACACAGCTTTGTAAATCTACTTCAGTAAAAAAGAAATTCTCCACATCCTTGCCAATGCTTGCTATATTAGGGGTTTTGTCTGTTTGTTTTTTAATAACAGCCACCCTAATGGGTGTGAGTTAATTCTATTATTATAGTTTTCATTTGTGTTTCACTAATGATTAGTGAGGTTGAGTATCTTTCATATGCTTGTTGGCCAATTGTATATGTTTTTGGAGAAATTTCTATTCAGTTCCCTTGCCTATTTCTGAATCTGGTTTTTGTTGAGTTTGGAGAGTTTTCTATATATTCTGGATATTAATCCCCTATCAGATAAATGATTTACAGATATTTTCTCCCATTTTGTGGCTTTGCATTTTTACTCTGTGGATAGTGTCTTCTGACACTTTAAATTTTCATGAATTTCAACTTGCCTATTTTTTCTTTTTTTAAACTTGTACCATTGGACCATCTAAAAATCGTTGTCAAATCCAGTGCTGTGAAACTTCTACGTTGTCTTTAAGAATTTATTGCATTAGGTCTTACAGTTATGTCTTTGATCTATTTTTAACTATTTTTGTATGATGTTAGATAAGCATCTAACGTCATTCATTCATATATGGATATCTAATTTTCTCAGCACCATTTGTTGAAAAGACTATTGTTTTCCCCACTGAGTAATCTTGACACCCTTTTAAAAATCATTTTAGCATGCAAGGGTTTATTTCTGGGTTTTCTATTCTATTTGAGTAGCCTAAATGTCTGTCTCTATGCCAATACTACCCTGTTTTGATTACTGTAGCTTTATAGTAGGTTTTGAAATCAGAGTGTGAGTATTCCAACTTTGTTCTTCTTTTTAAAGATTGTTTTGGTTATTTGGGGTCCCTTGAGATTCCATATGAATTTTAGGATGGGATTTTCTATCTCGGCAAAAAAAGTCATTGAAATTTTTGATAGGGATTGCACTGAATCTATAGATCACTTTGGATAGTATCGACATTTTAACAATATGAAGTCTTCCAGTCCATAAATAGGGAATGTGTTTTTATTTATATCTCTAATTTCTTTCAACAATGTTTTGTACGTTTTACTGTACAAATCTTTCACCTTCTTGGTTAAATCAATCTCTAAGTATTTTATTCTTTTCGATGCCACTGTAAATGGAACTGCTTTTATGATTTTCTTTTCAAATTACTCATTGCATATAAAAATGCAACTGATTTTGTGCATTGACTTAGTATCCCGCTACTTTGCTGAATTCATTTATTAGTTCTACCAGATTTTTTGTGGAATCTTTATGATTTTAAACTTATAAGGTTATCTAGAAATAGAGATAATGGTACTCCTTTCTTTCCAACTTGAATGCCTTTTATTTTTTACTTTATTTTTCTTGCATAAAAAAAAAATGTCTTGGCTGTTCCGCCTGGGATGGGGGATCTTAGTTCTCCGGGCAGGGGTTGAGACTGCACCCCCTGCGGTGGAAGCTCAGAGTCTTAACCACTGGACTGCCAGGGAAGTCCTTTTGTTTCTTTTTCTTGCTAAACTGCTCTGCCTAGAACTTCTAGTACTATGTTGAATAGAAGTAGTGAGCGTGGCCATCCTTGCCTTTCTATTCCCATTTTGTTGAGTGTTTTTATTATGAAAGCATTTTATTATGAACTTTGTCAAATGCTTTTTATTTTTGCATCAATGAAAATGATTGTGTGGTTTTTCTCCCTTTATTCTGTTGATGTGGCTTAACGATCGATTTTTCATTTGTTGAATCATCCTTGACTTCCACGGATAAACCCTACGGTGTCTTGGTGTATAATTCTTTCAATATGCTGCTGAATTCTATTTTGTTGTGGATTTTCCCATCAATGTTCATAAGCAATTCCACTTCTGGGTTTGTGGTTTTCTTATAGTGTCTTTTTTATTAGGGTAATGTTGGCCTCAGAATGAGTTAGAAGGTATCCATCCTGTTCAAATTTTTTTTTTTTTTTTTTAATTTGAGGAAGATTGGTATTTGTTCTTTACACATTTGGGAACATTCACCAGTGAGTGCATCAGGTCCAGGGCTTTTCTTTGTTAATAGACTTTTGATTCCTTCTTTAATCCCCTTACTATTTGTAGGGCTGTTTAGATTTTTAAGTTTCTTTATGATTTAATCTCGGTAGATTTTGTGTTTAAATTTGAGGAAGATTGGTATTTGTTCTTTACACATTTGGGAACATTCACCAGTGAGTGCATCAGGTCCAGGGCTTTTCTTTGTTAATAGACTTTTGATTCCTTCTTTAATCCCCTTACTATTTGTAGGGCTGTTTAGATTTTTAAGTTTCTTTATGATTTAATCTCGGTAGATTTTGTGTTTTAGGAAATTTTCCATTTCATCTAGGCTATCCAATTTATTGGCATACAATTGTCCGTAGTACCTTTATAACCCTTCTTATTTCTGTGGAGTTAGTAATGTCACCACTTTCCAATTTTAGTAATCTGAGTCTTTTTTTTTTCTTAGTCTGCTAGCTAAAGTTATGTCAAGTGAAGCAGCGCTTTTCCTAATCCCCCAAGTGTCAAGGGTGGTTCTTGACAAGGTCGGGAGGCGGCCCACAGATAGTGTATTGTTACAGACAGCCCCTCCCTTCCCCCGCACCCAGCAGAAGCGCAGCCGGGAGGCTGCTGGGCTCCCCCGAGCGGCCCCGCATCCAGGCCATGTGGAGGGGAACCCCTCAGACCCCGCACGGCTGCTGTGGCATCCTGTCCAAAACCCCTCAAGAAGACTGGACGTGTAGCAAGACAAGACGCTCCCAATGTTACGCGTCAGAAATGGAGGCGGAGCTGAGGCCGAGGTGCAGGGGGACCCACAGCTGCTGGAGGCAGATTGCCACAAACTCTGACACCCCGGCCCTCCTGGGTGTCCCCCCGGGGCCCGCCCTGCAGGATGAACCCTGGTGCTCGCGTCCCCTCCCATCCTGACCCAGCTCCGTCTCCAGGGCAGTTCCCGAGCTCCTGGGGTTCCCGGGGGCAGAATACAGCCCCCCGTCCACACTGAAGATACAGAGACGGAGACAGGTCATTAGAGTCTGCCGTGGGGATGGTGGGAGGGGCCACGGGGCCGCCTGGAGACCCGGGTGAGGCCTGGCTCTGCCAGACATCCTCGGCGTGATGGGGAGGGCCGCAGCTCACAGGACGGGGCTGGAGCGCAGGGGCCCAGCCGGAGGGCGCGCTCGCACCCGGGCCGGCGAAATCACGACACTCACCATCTGCTCAGGGCTGCGGGTTTTCCACAGTCAGGTATGGATGTGGGAGCTGGACTGTAAAGAAGGCTGAGCACAGAGGCTTTTGAACTGTGGTGTTGGAGGAGACTCTTGAGAGTCCCTTTGCAAGGAGATCCACCCAGTCCATCCTAAAGGAGATCAGTCCTGAATGTTCACTGGAAGGACTGATGCTGAAGCTGAAGCTCCAGTACTTTGGCCACCTGATGTGAAGAGCTGACTCTTTGGAAAAGACCCTGATGCGGGGAAAGATTAAAAGCAGGAAAAGAAGGGGCGACAGAGGGTGAGATGGTTGGATGGCGTCATCTGTGGACATGAGTCTGGGCAAACTCCGGGAGACAGTGGAGGACAGGGAAGTCTGGCACGCTGCCAGTCTGTGAGGCTGGAAAGAGTTGGAGGTGACAGGATGGAACAAGAGTGGCATGTGGAGCAGCGCAGAGCAGCGCCGCCCCCGCGCCCCAGCCCGGGCCTCCTCCTCAGCGTCTCTCGAGGATTTCCCTTCCCCATACTCTTCTCTGCAAAGCTGGACCATCCTTCCGGGACCCAGAACCCGCCCCACAGCCTGACGGACTGCAGAGGATCCTGGGCCCCGCAGGTTCCTGGAGCTGCTGGGATGGGCCCGGGCCACTATGCGGGGCCAGGTGCAGGAGGCGCTTGGGCCCCACGTGGGAGTCACAGGGCCTCCACGTCCACCCCAGTCCCCAGGGGAGGCCAGGCAGGCTCGGCACGTCTGCGCGTCCCGAGCAGGGGAAGTGAAGGAGCCTCAGGACAGACGAGTGCTGGCGCACAGGAGGAAATGGGAAACATCAAACCCGCTCTCTGGCAGCAGAGCCAAGAGGCGGGCTGAGCGCCGCCAAGAAGGGTTCCGGCCCTGCTGCCAGGCTCCGGAGCAGATGGTCTAAGCGTCGTGGGGACGCCAGCCCTTGGCGTTCCAGGCTAGAAAGCCCAAGTGTGCGGGCCTGCGGGAAGCTCATCAAAGCCGCCGGTTCTAGGCTGGAAGAGGGAGCAGGGTGGCCTGAGCGACGCGCGGGTGATGGGCTTTGCGGCCGCCTGCAGCACGCCTTCCCCAGAGCGCCGCGTCTGGGGGCTCTGGGGACCACAGGGCCAGAGGGCAAGGCCGGTTCTCTGCTGCATCTCACAAAGCCTGGTGCTGTGAACTAGCGACGAGAATTCTCTGGGGCCAAGGAGGCTGGATGAGCCGGCCGGCGACAGGGCCCGAGGGAAGGGGTTGGGGATTGAACAGTCAGGGTAGAGGGCGCTGGGGGCTCTGCCTGGAGGTCACATGAGGAGCAGCAGCCTGTCGGCAGCCCCGGGATGCCAGCCCCAAGGCCCGGGCGGCGGGGGAAGGAGACTCAGTAGAGCCGAGCGGTGAGCCGCGGGCGGTTAGGTCAGCGGCTCAGGGCATCTCCAAGACGGGACTCGCTCCATCTTTCCCGGCTGCCTCCATGGCCCCAGGCAGCCCCGGGCATCTCACGCACCAGCCTCTCTGAGCACTGCTCTGAGAGCTAAGACCTTCTCCCAGGACCACGCCTCCACCCTCAGAATCCCCTCCTGCCCTTCCTACTGCTGTTTCTAGACAGCAGGATCTCCGGACTGTGCTGAAAGCAAGGACGAGACCCCTCGCGGGTGCCGGGGACAGGGTCACAGTATAGGGCAGGGCTCAGACACCCCCAGAGAGCCTCTGGGCCTCCCCTACTTGCTGGCCCAGTCCCACTGAGGGGCCGCTCTCTGTGGACCCGGAGCCAGGCCGCCGTGACCCGGGCATTCCGTGTGGCCCGCGCCTCCCCCTCCCAGCCGAGGGGATGCCCCTCCTCACCGTCCCGTGTCCACCCCCATGGCCCCCGTGGAGCTCTGCCAGCATTCTTCTGTCCCTGCCTGCTTCAGTGTGTGTGCCTGTGAAATTTCCGTCAACAGACTCACCCTGTGTGTCTCTCTTCCTCCTGTGCTTTTTGCCAACAGTTTATCTCTGAGACTCATTGCTTCCGTCAAGTGCAGCCTCGGCTCTCTGCATCTCTGCTCTTGCTTGTTCTACTCTAGGAGTGTGATACCATCTCTGTACTCTACCCAAGGTCAGTGAGCACTGGGGGGATTTTTTTGTTATTAATCATGATAAACATCATTCGAAGAGCACACAGCTCTGCCAGCCCATCCTTCAGTGTACACGTGGCACAGATCACACGGGGGTGTCACGCGGGGAATCACACGGGGGTCACATGGGGGGGTCACGTGGGAGGTCACGTGACACAGATCACGCAGCACAGATCACATGGTGGGTCACACAGGGAATCACGTGGGGGTCACGTGGCACAGATCACGTGGTGGGTCACACAGGGAGTCACGTGGTGGGTCACACAGGGAGTCACGCGGGGGTCACGCAGGAGGTCACGTGGCACAGATCACGTGGGGGGTCACACAGGGAGTCATGCAGGGGTCACACAGTGGCGCCTATTCGGCTTGCCCTGACAGTGCTTGATTTTATTCCCAACCACTTAGAAGAGCAGTTTCTGTTCCAGAAACAGTGATAAGAACGCCTACTATTTCATATCCTGCCAAGCATGTTGTTTCTATAATTTTAATCTTTACCAGTATGGCATATATGCAAGTGCACAACATTTTGGATTCAGTTTGCATTGCCCCATTATTGATCATATTGAACATCTTTTTCGGTTTATTGACCATTCAAGTGTCTTGCTTTGAAAGCGCATATTTGAAGTCTTTTGACCGTGTTTCTACATTTTCATTTATAGAAAATCTTTTTAAATTTTGATCACTAGCACTGTTTTTGGTTAGAAGGGTTACAAGTAGGTTCTTCACCCAAGTTCTGTTTAATGAACAAAAGTTCTGAATTTTAACGCAGGCGGTGAAATCCAGCCTTGTGCTTATGGTATTTGCTGTGCTAAGGCTTAGGAAGTCTTTTCCTGTGCAGGAGCCACAAATATGTCACCACATGTCATCTTCTAAGAGTTGCACCATTTTGCCTTTTAGTTAAGATCTTTCAGATCAGTTCAGTTCAGTCGCTCAGTCGTGTCCGACTCTCTGCGACCCCATGAATCGCAGCACGCCANATTTTCCAGGGAAGAATACGCAAGTGAGTTGCCATTTCCCACTCCAGGAGCTCTTCCCAACCCATGGATCGAATCCACATCTCCTGTGTCTCCTCCATTGGCAGGCGGATTCTTTACCACTGCACCACCTGGGCAGCCCTCTGGAGAGAGCGCTCGCATGATAAAAGGGGTGATTAAGTAAGGCAGAGATCCCTGTACCCCAGCTCCTTGAACTATGAGTGCAGGTGAGAGGTAGCATCTCTGGCTCCAAAGGACACGCAGGGGTGCCTGACATCTGGGGCCCCTGGGGCCTCACACAGAGCTTTGCAAGCAGGGCTCCTGAACCTACAAGAGCTGTCTCCAAGTGAGGCATCAGGCTGAGAGGCAGGCATTCAGGGAGTGGGGTGGCGAGGTTGTGTGTACCTGCGGCCTATATGGAGAGGTGAGGAGGGAAACAGTGTTGACACATATGTATCAATACAGGGAAAGGCCTCAGACAAAGCCTGCAAGTACTGGAAATTCTGCTTAAGCTACCTCTAGCAAACTGATGTGCCTCTAAATTATTTTAGCATCAAAGCCTGATGGACCATATGGGAAGAAAAATTTGCCAAAAAAAGAAAGGCTCATTCCGAGAGAAACCAGAGCCGGGTCTGATTGCCCTGACACAGAGCACGTACGAGCCAAGGCTTCCTGGAGAAGAAGTGGGACCTTCAGAGGAGCCAGCCTCACCGGTTGCCGTGTTACATGCCAAACGAGCTGTCCTGGAAATTAGAGGCTGAGTTGGTCAAGACTCTGGGTTTAAGTGATAGGAACTCAAATTCAAAGGAGTTGAAGCAAAAGGGAAATGGACTGGCCCAGGTGCTGGAATCATGTAGCTATTTGGCTCCAGGCACGGCTGAATCCAGGGCACTCCTGTGATAGAATCGGGACTGTCTCTGGGCAGCTATAAGCTTTGTTTCCCTCTGTGAGGGCTCATTATCTGGCACCATGTCATAGAAAAGGAGATATCCACCTGCTCCAGCCAAGTCCTTCAGGAGGGAGACCGTCTCTCTCCTAGAACCCATATTGATCCAATCATTGTGGCCCATGAATGAAGTGCTTTGATTGGTCAGCTTGAGTTTTGTGTCCATTCAGGTGGTGGGAGAATCCTGGCCCTTGATTGACAGCCCTTCAGAATCCCAAAGTGCTGAAAGGAAGGGAAGTCCCCAAAAGAACATATGTGAGGCAGGAAAAAAACAGTCAGATACTCACGACAGAGCTTTAGGAGTTTGTAGTCTAGAGAGGATGGTTCTGGAAGCTCCCAGGGGCACAGGCGTGGAAAAAGACAGTGAGGTGTCAAGGCAGGGGGATGGCTGGGGCAGACACATTAGAAGATCCTGGTCCAAAATTCTAAGTGTTCTCAACACAAGAAAAAACATTTTTTTTTTCTATTTCTTTTATTTTGTATCTACATGAGATGACAGAGGTTCACTGAACATATTATGGTAATCATTTCATGATATATGCAAGTCAGGTCATTATGTTGTAACCTTAAATGTATGCAGTCCTGCATGTCCATTATATCTCAATAAAACTGGAAGAAAAAAAGATTCCCCCCAATTTGACACATTCAAACGTTTTTCTCCCCTTCTCTCTCTCCCTCCTTTCCTTCTTTTTCTCCCTTCCTCTCTTGCATTCTCTTTCCCTTCCTTCCTCCATCCCTCCCCCTCTCTTATTCTTCCTTTCCTTCCTTTCTCCTTTCTCATGTGCCCACCTAGTGCAAATTGGCCTACTATATAGCACAATACTCTGTAATAACCTAAATGGGAAAGGAATTTGGAAGAGAATAGTCACATGTACGTGTATAACTGAATCACTTTGCTGCACATCTGCAACTAACACAATCTTGTTAATCAACTATACTCCAAAATAAAATAGACATTTAAAAAAATTTTTTTAAATATATTTTTAAAGTGTGGGACTGAGGAACACTTTAAAGGCTAGATCACTTATTCTCCCAGGCGACAAAGTGAAAGAGAATCAGTTCCCCTGTCTCCCTCTAAATTGCTGGGCAGAATTGAAAGATTGTTCTGATTCCCCAAGAGCACAGGGCCCTACACTCTCAGAAGCCGGTAGCCTCGATGGAGGTGAGTGTGTACTAAGTCGCTTCAGTTGTGTCCAACTCTTTTGAGACCTTATGGACTGTAGCCAAGCTCAATGGGAGCAGACTTCTGAGCACTGCCTGCCCCGCCCCGTGCTCTGGATGATGGTCACATTTATCTTCCAAGGGGTCCCACTGATTAAGAAAGTAGGCAATTGCTACTCCTCTCCTTTCTCATTCACTCTGGGGCTCCCCAAGTGGCACTGGTGGGTAAAGAACTCACCTGCCAATGCAGGAGACGTAAGGGATGTGGGTTCAACCCCTGGGTCAGGAAGATCCCCTGGAGAAGGAAATGGCAACCAACCCCAGTATTCCTGCCCGGAGAATTCCATGGACAGAGGAGCCTGGCGGGCTACAGTCCATGGGGTCACAGAGAGCTGGACATGACTAAGCGACTTTGCACGCATACACTCCTCCCTCTTCTCATTCACTCTGGGGTCTAGTGGAGGACTTCTGTCTCAGACTGTGGGGTTCCAGGTGATGCTGTGGAAGGGAGAGGATGGTCTGGGCTGGTTGGTCCTGGGTGGCACTCACTCATTCATGCATTGGTCATTTACAGAAGAGCCCCTGTGACAGGTGAGAAACAGCACCAAGCTCAGGAGCTGTAGGGACAGTGGGACAAGTCCTTTGTCCTTGAAGAGCTGTCTGCTGNTTCCAGGTGATGCTGTGGAAGGGAGAGGATGGTCTGGGCTGGTTGGTCCTGGGTGGCACTCACTCATTCATGCATTGGTCATTTACAGAAGAGCCCCTGTGACAGGTGAGAAACAGCACCAAGCTCAGGAGCTGTAGGGACAGTGGGACAAGTCCTTTGTCCTTGAAGAGCTGTCTGCTGGGGACACAGACATGTGCGGTAGATTTAAAAGGCTTTTGCTACTGAAGCTCCCCATTCAGCTGCTTCTTTCTTGTCTCAGCCTGTAGACGGTTAATCACAGACCCCCATCTCTCCCCCACCACCATCGCTGACTCAGGCTCAGGCACATGAAGCTACTCTATATAAAATCCTTTATTGGCATCTTCGCAACTGGAGCCTACTGGCACAATATTCTTTTCTCTTTGTTTTTCATGGTGATGTGAGGATGTGACACTGGCTGGTATGAATGGGATTTTTTTTTCCAATTAAAATTCTGAATTGATTATTGGTGTATATAAAAACAATCATTTTTTTAAATGTTGACTACATGCAGCAGCCTTGTTAAAAACTCATTTATTCATTCTAATAATTTCACAGTGGATTTTCTTGGGGTTTTCCTTGGGATTTCTTTACAGATGATTGTTCTACTTGCAAATAAAGACTTTTGTCTTTTTCTTTCCAATTTGTATACTGCTTATTTATTTTTCTAGTCATTGCCTTAGCAAGGAGCTCCAGTAAAATATTGAAGAGTTGGTTGGAAGTGAGCATTCTTGTCTTGTTTCTGATTTTACTGGAATGTTTCTAAAGTTTCACAATAAATACCAAGCAGTAATTTTTTTTAAAAGGGGAAATCTTCAATATATATTATCAGTTGAAACTTGTATATATTGCTTATAAATTTTCTATACCAAAGCTAGCATACTAAACACATTGTTATGGCACCTTCCTAAGCCTATGTGTATGTGCTTGCATATCTATGGAAGGATCCAGAAGAGATTGGGAACATGAATGGCTTTCAGGGAAGAGAACTGAGTGGCTGATGGGACATTAGTTTCAACTGTCACTTTATCTGTTAGCTCTAAGCATCACTCATCTGTATTCTTAAGTTTTGATATGTGATACTTTTAACGTTTTTCCATTCAAACTATTTTCTGTTCCATGATAGTTTCTTTTCTCTTATTTAGAGTGCATTGCTTAACTTCTAGACTTTTGGGAGTTTGACATTTCATTTAATCACACTTTGGACAGAGGATATGGACCTTATTTTTTAATTTCTTCTAAAATACTGTGATCTAATATATAAGACTTCTAGAAAGAATCTATTTCTGCTTTATTGACTATGCCAAAGACTTTGACTGTGTGGATCACAATAAACTGTGGAAAATTCTGAAAGAGATGGGAATACCAGATCAGCTGCCTCTTGAGAAACCTATATGCAGGTCAGGAAGCAACAGTTAGAACTGGACATGGAACAACAGCCTGGTTCCAAATAGGAAAAGGAGGACGTCAAGGCTGTATATTGTCACCTGCTTATTTAACTTCTATGCAGAGTACATCATGAGAAACGCTGGGCTGGAGGAAGCACAAGCTGGAATCAAGATTGCCTGGAGAAATATCAATAACCTCGGATATGCAGATGACACCACCCTTATGGCAGAAAGTGAAGAGGAACTAAGGAGCCTTTTGATGAAATTGAAAGAGGAGAGTGAAAAAGTTGGCTTCAAGTTCAACATTCAGAAAATGAAGATCATGGCATCTGGTCCCATCACTTCATGGCAAATAGATGGGGAAACAGTGGAAACAGTGAGAGACTTTATTTTTGGGGGCTCCCAAATCACTGCAGATGGTGATTGCAGCCATGAAATTAAAAGACGCTTCCTCCTTGGAAGGAAAATTATGACCAACGTAGATAGGATATTGAAAAGCAGAGATATCACCTTGCCAACAAAGGTCCGTCGAGTCAAGGCTATGGTTTTTCCAGTGGTCATGTATGGATGTGCGAGTTGGACTGTGAGAAAACTGAGCACCGAAGTATTGATGCTTTTGAACTGTGGTGTTGGAGAAGACTCTTGAGAGTCCCTTGGACTGCAAGAAAATCCAACCAGTCCATCCTAAAGGAGATCAGTCCTGGGTGTTCATTGGAAGGACTGATGCTAAAGCTGAAACTCCAATACTTTGGCTACCTCATGCGAAGAGTTGACTCATTGGAAAAGACCCTGATGCTGGGAGGGATTGGGGGCAGGAGGAAAAGGGGACGACAGAGGATGAGATGGCTGGATGGCATCACAACTGGATGGACATGAGTTTGAGTGAACTCCGGGAGTTGGTGATGGACAGGGAGTCCTGGCATGCTGCGATTCATGGGCTCACAAAGAGTTGGACACGACTGAGCGACTGAACTGAACTGAACTGAATATATGATTAATTTCTAAGTATACCACATATACTTGATAATGATGTATTCTTTATTTCATGGGTACAGCGTTTTATACAGATTTAAAAGTGTTGAATTCTTTTTGTTTAAATTTAAATATTTTTTGTTGGCTCTATGTAATAGTCTTTATGAGATCAGATAAAATTTTCCACTATGACCTACCTATGATAATAGGTATTTGCAATATTTCTGGTAATCTGACCAGTTTTGCTTTTTATATTATGAGATTTTATTGGCAATGCCATACAAGCTTATGACTTCCATATATCCTTAAAGGTTCATTTTTTTCAATATTATCTCCCATACTTCTTTTGCACTACTAATGCTTTTTGCTTTAAATTCTATTTTGTCTGATGTAAGTATCACAATATTAGCTTTCTTCATGCTAGTATTTGCAAGCTATATCTTTATCCATCCTTATTGCAATCTATGTGACTTTGTTAGTATGCCCCATGATTTTAAAAAGTTCAATCTGATAATCCCTACCTCTTTATCAGTGAATTTATTCCATTTACCTTTACCAGAATTTCTGATGTATTTGAAGATATATTTTGTACTTCCTATTTGCCGTTTTTTTATTTTTTCCTTTTATTCCTTCCATTCATTCTGCTGCATTGATTTAGTTTTCTATATTCCCTCTTTTCCCTTTCTGTTGGTGAAGAAGCTATAGGTTCTTTTATTATTATCTTTATAATTTAAAAATCTAAAGTCATTAGGTATTCCCATTCTCCTTTATAAAGCATGAAAGGAAACAATTTTAACTAGTTTTTGGTTACTTATCACTTAATTTTGCTTAAGTTTTATCTCTTCTTTAAAAGAGCAGTATTTTTATATAGCTAATAGTACTCTGGTATTGTATATTTGAATGTTGCTAGGAGACCAAATTTTAAAAGTTCTCATCACAAGAAAAAATTTGGAACTATGTGTGGTGACAGATGTTAACTAGACTCGTGGTGTGATTGTCCCTGTCGTGTCCGACTCTTGCAACCCCGTGGACTGTGACCTTCCAGGCTCCTCTGTCCATGGGATTCTCCAGGCACGAATACTGGAGTGGGTTGCCATTTTCTTCTCCAGGGGATCTTCCACACCCAGGAATTGAACATAGGTTTCCTGCATTGCAGGCAGATTCTTTACCAACTGAGCTACAAGGAAAGTCCAACTAGACTCATAGTGGTGATCATTTTGAAGTATATACACATACTGAATCATTATGTTATGTTATACACCTGAAACTAATATGATGTCTTATGTCAAGTATATCTCATAAAGAAGAAAAAAGAAGAAAATTCGATATTTTTGCTTCTTATGTGGTGTTGGAGAACACTCTTGAGAGTCACTTGGACTGCAAGGAGATCCAACCGGTCCATCCTAAAGGAGACGCTGAGACTCCAATCCTTTGGCTACCTGATGCGAGGAATTGACTCATTTGAAAAGACCCTGATGCTGGGAAAGATTGAGGGCAGGAGGAGAAGGGGATGACAGAGGATGAGATGGTTGGATGGCATCACTGACTCAATGGACATGGGTTTGGGTGGACTCCAGGAGTTGGTGATGGGCAGGGAGGCCTGGCATGCTGCGATTGATGGGGCTGCAAAGAGTTGGACACAATTGAGCAACTGAACTGAACTGAACCAACATAGAAAGCAAATTCATTATTGTTTCTTGACTCTCATATCTTTCTTCCCCTTGAATTATTTTTTCTTGTCATTGAAAATATACATTAATAATTTTAATGAAGGTCTATGAGTAAATTATGCCTTTAAGCTTTGTGTGCCAAAACATTTCCTAAGGTAGCTGGGGTTAAAATTTGAGACTGTCATTTATTCATCCTCATTATCCCGAATATATTTCTCTGCAGGGAGAAGCAGTGTAGACCAATGGTGATGAGCATTTGGAACCAGATCCACTTAATTTGGGTACCAACTCCTCCTCTTACTGACTGCAATAACTTGGACAGGAGTGACAAAATCTTCCCCTTTGGTCAGTTGCCTCAGCTATAAAAAAGAGGATGATAGAGGCTTCCATGATGGCTCAGTGGTAAACAATCTGCCTGCCATGCAGGCGACATGGGTCCGATCCCTGATCCAGGAAGATCCCACAATACTGCGGGGCAACTAAGCCCGTGTGCCACAGCTACTGAGCTCCCGCTCTGCAACCTGAGAGCCACGAGCACTGAACCCATGTGCCGCAGCTACTGAAGCTGCACATCCTAGAGCCTGTGATCTGTGGCAAGAGGAACCACCTCAATGAGAAACCACTGGAGAGTAACCCCACTTGCTGCAGCAAACACCCAGCACAGCCAAAGAAAAGTAAATAAATAAAAATAATAAATTAAAAAAAAGAAGATGATGAGAATTCTAGCTCACAGAATTCTTATTAGGATTAAATTAGTTAACAGACAAAATATTCAGTGTGGTGCCTGGCACATAGTATCATTCAAATGCTAACTATTATCATCATTAACCCTTTTCTGTTGCTGATGAGACAGTAGCTGTCAGTCTAGTTGTGATTCTTTTCTGGGAAATCTAACTCATCTCTCTGGAAATCTCTTTAAGATTTTTGATCGTGAGTGTTCTGCAGCTTCACTCAGAATGCACTTTGAGTCTGGGAAGAGGGGGCCAGATTCTACCATTCTGAATCTTTATTTCTTTATTATTTTTCTCTACTATCTCTCTCTGCAACTTTTATATGCTGTTATGTGGTAGCCTCGCAAACTACCCGCCATATTCCTTAACTGTTCTTACATACTTTCAAGCTTTCATCTCTCTGTGCCATGTTTTGGGTGAACTCCCTGGTATTTATGCTTCAGTTCTTTTTGTGACTGTATCAGGTTTAGCGTTTATCCAGTCTACTAGATTTTTTTTTTAATTTCAAGGCCGGGACTGCATTTTGTATTTCCAAGATTCCAAATTAATTCTTTTCCATATCCATCTTTTTTAAAAGTTCCTCTCTGCCTACTTTTGCCTCACAATTTTAAAAAATCTTATTTCTCTCATTAAAAAAAAAATTTGGCCTGCAGCATGTGGGATCTCAGCTCCTTGACCAGGGGTGGAACCCACACTCCCTGTACTGGGAGGATAGTATCTTGATCACTGGACTGCCAGGGAAGTCCTTGTTTTTTAATTCTTATGTACTTCATAATATTCGTTCATTTTCTTATTTAAAGGCCTTAAACATCTTGATTTAAAATCTTTTTTTAGATTGTTTTGCTATCTTAGTTTCACCTGAAGCGAACAATTTATTAATATTGATTTGTCGGTTATTATCTGAAAAGATAGATTTCTTTGTCTCTTTTGGATTTTTGGTTTGGTTGGGTCGTTTTAAGCATGAACTCTTTCTCTCTTCTCATTCTTCTTTTCTCTCGACTCCTCCCTTTCTTCATGTTTCACAGATTCCTCTACCAGCCCTCCGCCTAACTTAGCCTTATCTTGATGATAGAGCTTTTTCTAGTGGGCAGTGTGTGGCTCACTCAGTGAACAGGTGGTTAAACTCAGATCCTGGTTCCTGTGCTGTCCTGGTCACTGCTCACCTAGACATTTATCCTCACATATGCTATAACCTTGAGCCCTGGTTAGGAGAAGCTTTATCAGTCTCTCATCCTAAGCAGCGAAACCAGCAGTCTTACCTCCAGCCTTAAGTTCAACCCTGGCCCCTGCCTCACCTGGAACATGTTTGGGCCCTGTTTCCTGGGAGTCAGACTAGCTTAGTTACACACAGGAGCCAGAACTGGCCCATCTCAGCCTGCTTCTGCCCCAGAGCCAGGGCTCAGCGTCCCTCACTGCTGTGTGAGTCTCTTCTCTTTCTGATCTGCAAAGATGGTTGTCAAGTCTGTGAGCTCAGTTGTGCCTTTTGTGTTTTCAGTTTTTCTAAGCTTTACTTATAACTTCTATGCATTTATAGCAGAATGGGTGCCACAAATGGTTATTTACACAGCACCATCTTGACCAAAAGTGTTTTCTAGTATATTTTTAACAACGAACAACTGCTACTATATTATGATCGATACATAGGTGAAAGGCCACATCCACTGGCTTTCATAATAAGGAAATCACTTTTGACCTTCGGCAATACTCTTTCCTTTTTGTGGAGGCTGTGGGTTGAGGAAAGGTAAGAACCGGAGACACCAAGAGTGGGCAACCTTTCCAAAGACATTTCTCTGGGAAAGAGGGAAAAGAAAGAATGGGACATTTTTGTTTGATTTAATCAGAGTGATTTCATTTTTTAAAAAAATCAGAGTGATTTTTTACACATTGAAAAAATAGGAAGTCAGGAGTGCACTGCGGAGGTGGTGTAGCTTGGAGAGGAGGAGCATAATCTCCTGAGTTTGTCAGACATAGGCTTGAGTCAGAGCTCTGCCACTCTCTGTAGACTTAATGTACTCATTCTGTAAAAGAGGATAACAATAGGCTCCACTTCATGACACTACTGAGAGGTTTAGGTAAGATATTGTATGGGATGACTTTAGTACGGGGCCTCCCAGGTGCCTCAATGGGTAAAGAATCTGCGATGCAGGAGACTCAGAAGACGCAGATTAGATCCCCGAGTTGGGAAGATCCCCTGAGGAGGGCATGGCAACCCACTCCAGCATTTTTGCCTGGAGAATCCCATAGACAGAGGAACCTGGTGGGCTACAATCCATGGGTTGCAGGGTCGAACATGACTGAGCGTGCACACATGCATGCGTGACCTTAGTACGCACACTGAGTACACAGTAACTGTTGCCCATGCCTATGACTAATGGTGTGACGGTTCGTTTTCTGGGTGTCAACTTGGCCAGGCCATGGTACCCAGACATCTGGTTAAACACCAGTCCAGGTGGTACTGTGAAGATATTTTTACAAGGGATGAATACTTGGATCAGTGAACTTTGAGTAAAGATTGCTCTTTGTAACATAAGTGGGCTTCATCCAATCAGCTGAAGGTTTTAAGGGGAAAAGACCCAGATTCCCCAGTAAACCGATGTCTTCAGACTTGAGCTGCAACATCAACTTGTCCCTGGGCCTCTATCCTACCTGCCTGCTCTGCAGAACTCAGATTTGCCACCGTCATGATCATTGAGTCAATTCCTTAATACAAGCTTCTCTACAGATACATAGATGCTTCCCAGGTGGCTCAGTGGTAAAGAATCTACCTGCCAATGTCAGGAAGATCCCCTGGGGAAGAAAGTGGCAACCCACTCCAGTATTCTTGCCCGGGAAATCCCATGGCTAGAAGGGCCTGGCAGGCTACAGTCGTTGGCATCGCAAGGAGCCAGACTTTGAGACTAAACAACAATGGATACACACATGCAGACGCAGACATAAGCATATAGACACACGCGCCTACTGGCAGTTCTCTTTCCCTGCAGAACTCTGACTGATAGAGAAGAGGGAGAATCATAAACAGCAGCTGGCTTCCACATGTCTCCACTGGTGGCGCCCGTGTGGCGTAACTACTGAGCCCATCTGCCACAACTAGAGGAGCCTTTGCACAGTGAGGAAGACTCAGCGCAGCCAAAAAAAATAGTGCTGGCTTTCCTGAGGAGTTAGAGCATTTGTACCCTAGACAGAGAGAGGAGGTGCTTAGATGAAGCCTGTGATGATGGAGGGGAAGCTGGGGGTTGGGGACAGAGGAGCAGGGGTGTCCCCTCTGAGGCCTATTCTCTCTGGGAAGTAGGAAGTGAGGTCACATCCAGGCCTACAAGCTACGGGGAGGTGGCGGGTAAAGGATGGTGGGAAACCAGGGGCGCTGGTGCTCAGGTAACTCCCTGGAAGCAAGGAAGCCTGCCAACGTGGCAGAACACCATCTGTGCTGTGCCACCCATGGGACTGGGGTACGGGAAGAGGGATTGGCGCGGGAGGAGAGAGCAGCCGCTGAAAAAGGGTTGGTCTCTAAATGGAGAGAGTGACGCGTCCGTGAGCACGTGCTGTGGGCAGGGAGCGGAGGCAGGGCACTGTCTTCTGGTTCCTGGTTTCTCCAGCGCCTGCCTATGCCTTCCTACAGAAGGAGAGCTAGAGAGAGGAGCCCCCGCTCCCCGGGGGCGACCACTGAGGTTATTCTTGGCATCTGCACCACATTTATTTTCCAGCTGTTTCTCTCACATGCAACCTGGGAAAGCTGTCAGTAGTTTTCTTTTAAGAACACACAAGCTGAAGGGTGAAGAGCCAGGGCTTTCTGGAAGAGCCCCAGGCAGTGGTGAAATGTCTCGAGGAGGAAATCAGAGCTGAAAAACACAGGTGAGCCTGAGCTTGAACAGGATCATGGGGACCCCCGGTCATAACCATGGGGAGCTCCAGGTAGAGCCAGACCACTCTGCAGGTATCATATTCAGGGCATTCACATCACTAGATGTCACTTTCTACCCACAAACTTATGAGACCTTGGAACCTGAGGTGGTTGTTCAGGTGAACGATCTCTTACTGTGGACCATCTAAATTTTTTTTTTTCTGAAGTTTTTACCATAATAAATAATTCTGCAATCAGTCTTCTTGTCATTAGAGCTTCACACACATTCTAACTTATTGCCATTTGTGAACAATGAACATGAGAAAAGGGAGAATAAGCTGTGACGAGGGAAGCCTCCGGGTAATGAGAAGAGTCTTAGCCAGAACTTTGGGTCGCAAGCAATAGAAACTCAAGTCAAGCCAATTTCAGCAGAA
The DNA here is from genome assembly GCA_006410675.1 of Oreotragus oreotragus. Classification (NCBI taxonomy): domain Eukaryota; kingdom Metazoa; phylum Chordata; class Mammalia; order Artiodactyla; family Bovidae; genus Oreotragus; species Oreotragus oreotragus. The sequence goes on along the minus strand of SJYX01013276.1, from coordinate 371,159 downwards.
ATTGGAACTTGAGGTGGTTGCACAGTTGAACTCCACAAACTGGGAGTTCCTGAAATAGAGTTGGTTTCAGATATGATTGGATGCAGAGACTCAGTAATATTCCCTCTCTGTGTGTCTCTGGGCCCATTTCTCGATCTGCTTTTCCTGGGATATTGGACTTGTACCTATTGCAGAAGATGAACTACCTTCTCATGACTTTGGTGGGTACTGAAGGGAGAGTATAATAACAGACGGGCTCAGGTTTACATCACTCACTTTTAGTGAAAACTAACTTCCATCTCCCAATGCCAGGCATAAAATCCCAGGAGTCTCATCCTACAAGAGTGGCACTTCCACCCCATGAGCCCATCACAACATACCCTCTCTCTGATAAGTGGGTCCTGTGATCAGTAGGTACAGTGCCTACTATACAATGAGTGCTGAATTATTTTTTTTTTAAAAAGTGGCTGTTGATGGGAGCAACTCAAGTGTCTATTGCTAGATGACTAGATAAAATGTGGTGTACACACACAATGGAATACTACTCAGCCATGAAAAGGAAAGGAAATTTTATCCAGGCTACACGAATGAACTTTGAAGACATTACGTTAAGTGAAACAAGCCAGTCACAAAGGGCAACATTGTATGACTGGTCTTACATGAGGCGCCTAGAGTACTCAGATTCATAGAGACAGAAAGCAGATGGTAGTCGCCAGGGACAGGGAGGGAGGGAGGAATGGGGAGTTGGTGTTTATGGTACAGAATTTCAGTTAGAGAAGGTGAGAAAGTTCTGGAAATGGATGGTGGTGACGGTTTCACAATGGGGATGTACTTCATGCCACTGAAGTATACACTTAAAAATGGTTAAAATGGCAAATTCGTTATGTATGTTTTACCACAACCTAAAAAAAAAAAAAAGCTGTTAAGTAATTTCATACTGTCTGGAACCATAGCCTCCAGCTGATTCTGCCTTTCACTTATGCCTCTTGGAGATGCTGGCACAATGCAAATGACAGGCTATGGTCATGAAAGAAATGAATTTAACTGATCTGAAACCCTGGCCTGCCCCCTCGGATCCACACACGTTCCTCAAGCAGCAGCTCTGAGTTGGGCCTGGCTGAGCGCCATGGTTTGGATGTAGAGGAGGAAGGAAGAAGCACAGAAGTCTAATCATAGCCAGCCAAGGCCCTTCTCATTCTCACTGAGTTGGGGCAACATAAGGCAGCAGAGGGTAAGGGTCTCCTGATGGTAATAGGGAGCAAGCAGTGCCTCCGAGGCCTTGGTCCCTTCTTCAGTAACAGTCCAAAGGGGTGTCAGGGAGACCATGGCTTCACCTGCCCTACCCTGCTTCCTTGCTCCCCGACTGCGCCACCTAGAGCCCGGGAGGCCCCACCCCAACGGAATGGATGGCAGAGGCAGAAAATGAGATTCTCTGAGAATTTTAGCAAAGGAACTCAGAGAGGACATGTTGGGGTGACTGGGTGAGACAGGCTGGGGTGAAGACACCTGCAAAGAGGAGCCCATGGAGAGGGTAGGTCTTCAGAAGCAACTGCAGAAAGAAGTCATGGCTCAAAGAAGGGCCAAGACGAGGGAAGGCGGAGAGAGACATCGACAGAGGCAGAGAGAGAGGCTGTTCCCTCCCAGCCTCCACTCACCCTCACCCTTCAGAAGGCCCATGCACTCCCTGCCCTGGAGCTGCTGAGATCTCTCCCCTGCGTCCTTGTGCACCCTGCCCTTATTTCAGCTCGAGTGCTCACCGGCCCAGGCTAGACCCCGGAAGCCGACTCTGTGAGGGAGCTAAGTGGATGCCTTGCTCGCAAGGACCACCCTGGGGATGGACCCCATGGATGGGAAGGGAAGGAAGCGGGAGACGACAGGGGAGGAGGCCAAGCTGGGATGCCGGCCCACAGCCTCAGCCAACCCCATGGGCTAGTTTGCTGGGCTTCCATAACACAACAGACTGGGTGGCTTAAACAACAGAAATTGCTTCTTCACAGTTCTGCAGGCTTGAAGTCTGAGATCAATGTCAGCAGATTTGGTTTCTTCTGAGGCCTCTCCTCTTGGCTTGTAGATCGCTGACTTCCTCTAGAGTCGTCACAGTCTCCCTTCTGTGTGTGTCTGTGCCCTAATCTCCTTATTTCATAAGGACATCTGTTATACTGGATAAGGACCGGCCATGAAGTCTTCTTTAAATGACCTGTCTGGACATTCCGAGGTCCTGGGGGTTAAGCCTTCAACATATGAATAGGAAGGGGGCACAATTTGGCCATAATACCGTGGGAAGCTCTGGAGTTAGAAGGACCCTGCAAAATTATTCCAGTTGGGCCCAAAGAGCCACATCTCTGTGGATCAGCAATGGCTGGGGGTTCCCTGGGAAGGCCTGACTTCGGGCGAGGCCACTCTGCAGCTGAGTCAGGCCCCAAGGGGTCTGACAGTTGAAGATGGCCTGCCAGCCACGGCTTGGCAATGCATCACAGGGTCTGTCTCTCTCACAGCCAAACAAACCAGGTTTAAGTAAGACAATACTGTTTAGCTCCCGAGGGCAGGGACTGTGGGCTGACCACTGCGTGCCCCCACCCATGAGGGACATCCATGTCGGTTGGTTAACTCAATACTCACATGTAATTCTCTGCTGCCTCACCCACCTCCACCTCAGAGGCAGGAAACGCCCACATCTCACATTCTCAGCCTTTCCTGCAGAGCAGATGTCTGCTGCTGACCGGGTTCTGAGAAAGCATGTGGCTGGGTGCCTGTGGCTGGTGCTGCCACCCCCGTGCAGACATGTCACAGGATCCGAGGTGGCCTCCTGCACGGCAAGGGGACCGCAGAGAGGCAAGGGCGCAAACCAGGGCTGACAGCTGCAGACCTCTAGACTTCCTGTTGGGTGAGAAGAATAAAGTCTTCACGTCTAAAACACGGTGCAGTGAGTTGAATCGTGTCCCCTCCAAAGAATCGTCCTTGTCCTGGAGCCTATGAATGTAATGTTATTTGGAAAACAGATCTTTGCAGATGGAATTAAGTTCAAGGTCTTGAGATGAGATCATCCTGATTCAAGTGAGCCCTAAATCCAACAGGGACAAGTGTCCCTGTTAAAAAGAAAATAAAAGGAGAGAAGACTCAGAGGAGAAGGTGACATGGAGATGGAGGTGGAGATTGGAGTGATCCATCTACAGGCTGGAGAATGCCAGTGATTGCCAGCGGCTCCCAGAAGCCAGGAGAAGGGCACGAGAAGGATTCTCCCTCAGAGGCTCCAGAAGGCACCGACTCTGCTGACGCCTTGACCTCAGACTTGCGCCCTCCAGAACTACGAGGGAATAGATTTCTATTGTTTTCATCCGCCAAGTCTGTCCTGGCAGCCACAGGAAACTATACACACTGTTTTTTGTTTGCAGCCTGTCTTAGTCTATCTAGGTGACTATAACAAAACTATCAGACACTGAGAAGCTTACAAACAGCAGAGATCTGTTTCTCAGTTTGGAGGCTGGAAGCCCAAGATCAGGGTACCCGCACTGTCAGACTCTGGAGAAGGCTTTCTTGGTGGCGGGCTGATAACTTCTCTTCATAACCTTATATCTGGAAGAAGCTAGGGAGCTCTTTGGGGTCCCCATCATAAGGGCTCCACTCTCATGACCTAAGCACTCCGTGAAGACCTCATACCATCACACTGGGCCTTATGAGTTCAACACATGAACTTGAAGTGGCCGTGGGGGATGCTAATACCATTCCACATGTGGTATTTGGCCTAGAGGTGATGGGACTTCACCTGTGGCTCCGCAGTAAAGAATCCACCTGCAATGGAAGAGATGCAGGAGACACAGGTTCAATCCCTGGGCTGGGAAGATCCCCAGAAGGAGGGAATGGCAACCCACTCCAATATTCTTGCTGGGAAAATCCCATGGACAGAGGAGTCTGGTGGATTACAGTCCACTGTCACTGTGCAAAGAATTGGACGTGACTGAATGACCGAAAAGCAGCTGGAGGTAACGGCTGCCACTGCAGGATTTTAATCCTGCAGGAACATGAGCGAAATGGTGCTTTAGGAAAATGGATCTGCTGTTAACACTGACTCCGGACCTGCTGGGACTACAGGGCATAGCTAAACAGCCCATGTACATCTTTAGAAGGCCAAGAAACTGTCCAGATGAACCACACTCGAGAGTGACGAAGCCATGATCAGTGAATGTCTTCTAGCTGGAGAAGTCTCAGAGATTTCAGTTACAAAGGCAATCGTTTAACAGTGACACCATGGGGTATTCCAGTATTCACTCAGTGAGAACATAAAAGGCTACCAAGTACCTGTCCTTCCACGACGACCTTAGTCCTTTGAGTCTACCTCTCCTAAACACCAACCCAGAGATTCCCAGTGTCTCTTGGATGGTTCCAGAGTGACCTCTCACATGCTCTTGGCTCCTCCATCTCAAGGTCTGCCTGTGGCCCCTTGACAACAGATTCTGGGGCTTCTCACTCATTTCAAACACGTAGAATCAACCCAAGCTCCCAGCCATATGTAAAAGTGACTTCTAGCTCCATGGGCCAGATTCCCTGCTACTGTCTTAAGAGGGGGAATCTGGAGGAATGATCAAGCCCAGACTTTGCTTCAATCCTGCCTCTGCCATGGAAAGTTCTTTCATTCCTCTGAACCTCAGTTTCTTTGGCTGATGACAATGCCTGACTCTCCGGCAGCTGTGGGGGTCAGAGGAGAAAGGTTCAGTTAGTGAAGTGAGGCGTGGACTCCACCCTTACAGAGCTCACCATGTAATGGAAGAACAGTCCCCATTTCCTTCTACTTCTGGAAAGTTAAAATTCAGCCAAGCGAATGTTGCCAAGTGCCTTTAGTTCAAATCCCATTGACAAATGCTTCAAAGTAACCCCACTTTTAAGCTGACCCTAAAGATGCCAGCCTGGGTTTCAATACACTCACACAGCAGTTACTCACAGCCATCTAATCTTGTTCCTGAGTTCTACACATACCTATGATTCCAGTCATCCAAATGCAAGTAGACAGAGGACTGGAGCTGTCTTGTGCTTCCTTGGATAAAATGTGGTGGGCACACACCATGGGGATGTGTGCAGCATTCAGAGGACACAAACCAGATGCATATACATGTAACATGCACAGATCTTAAGGAAACAAAAGATGAGATGGAATGCTTTCTCTGTGCCAGGCACCCTCTAAGTACTTAACATGAGGTGAGGTGAGGTGAAGTCGCTCAGTCATGTCCGACTCTTTGCGACCCCGTGGACTGTAGCCTACCAGGCTCCTCCGTCCATGGGATTCTCCAGGCGAGAATACTGGAGTGGGTTGCCATTTCCTTCTCCAGGGGATCTTCCCGACCCAGGGATTGAACCCAGGTCTCCCGCATTGGAGGCAGACGCTTTAACCTCTGAGCCACCAGGGAAGCATAGATGAACTCATTTAGTCCTCACAATTTCCTTTATATATATATATATATATATATATATATAGTTATTACTCCCTGTGTACAAAGGAAGAAACAAAGATACAGAGAAATTCAGTAACTTGCCCAGGTTATATAACCAGTAAAAGGAGACTCAGCTAAGATTTTATCCAGGCAGCCTACACACTTCACCTTAATATGTATTAATTAAACGCACAAAATAGGAAGGTCTTTCATCCTCATGCCCCACCATTCTGCCCGTGAACTGCCAGTGTGCTCTCACTCCATCTCTGTCCTCCTGTCCTTCTCTGTACCACATGAAAGTGAAAGTATTCATTGCTCAGTCATGTCTTGCGACCCCATGGACTGTGACCCACCAGGCTCCTCCAGCCATGGAATTCTCCAGGCAAGAACACTGGAGTGCGTAGCTGTTCCCTTCTCCAGGGGATCTCCTCAACCCAGGGATCATAGCCAGGTCTCCCAAATCGCAGGCAGATTCTTTACCGTTTGAGCCACTAAGAAAACTACAATTCCCAGGTTTCCTTGCCTCCAGCTTCAAGTTGGTTGACCAATAGGAAGCTCTGGTAGAAGACTGGGAGATGGGAGGAAGGGAAAGCCATAGTGTTTCTCCTCTCTGTTTCCTGTGTATCTCCTACAGCCCCAGGACCTTTTCCGTGGCTCTGGTTCCTTCCAGATAGTTTTTCACCCAACTGTTCACACCCCACCAGGTAGTCCCCACTTTGAAGCCCCAGCCACAAGCCCTAGCTCTGGTGGCCTCACTCGTCCCATTGTCCCACCCGGGTGGTGACGGTGGTTTCCTGTGGTGGGTGATCTCCTCTTCATATATGTCTTCTCCATGATCCCATGGCTTGTCTAACCGATCCCCTATATTAAATTCCCTCTGTTTGAAAGACGTAAAGTGGTCTCTGGTTTTCTTGCTAGATCCTAACTGATAAATCATTTATGTTAATTAAAAATACATTCATGCGCTGGTAGAAGGACTTGCCTGTGTGTTAAGATGGCTGGGACAGAAGTCAGAAACTGCCAACCCAATGTGAAACCTCGATCCCTTTGTCTATTCTCCTCAGGCTCTGGATTTACAACCCACAATGCTGGTGTTGGATTAGAGGGATTAGAGGTCTGTGTGTAAGTACATACATGTGTGTGCTAAGTAGCTTCAGTCATGTCTGGCTCTTTGCAACCCTATGGACAGTAGCCTGCCAGTAGCCTGTCCATGGGATTCTCCAGACAAGAACACTGGAGTGGGTTGCCATTCCCTCCTTCAGGGAATCTTCCTGACCCAGGGAGTGAACCTGCATCTCTTGTATTTCCTGCACCGGCAGGTGGGTTCTTTACCACTAGTACCGCCATCTGTACTACTGTGTAAGGACTGCTGCTGCTGCTGCTAAGTTGCTTCAGGCATGTCCGACTCTGTGTGACCCCAGAGACGGCAGCCCCCCAGGCTCCCCCGTCCCTGGGATTCTCCAGGCAAGAACACTGGAGTGGGTTGCCATTTCCTTCTCTAATGCAGGAAAGTGAAAAGTGAAAGTGAAGTTGCTCAGTTGTGTCCAACTCCTACTGACCCCATGGACTGCAGCCCACCAGGCTCCTCCGTCCGTGGGATTTTCCAGGCAAGAGTACTGGAGTGGGGTGCCAGTGCCTTCTCTGAGTGTGTAAGTACAGTCTTACACAAATGTATATATACAATATACATTTGTGTATACATGTCATACATGTCCAAGCATACATTTTCCCCCCATGAACAATGTAACTGCAAAGGTGTCTATGAAACACACATGGCAGGTGCCCTTGGAATGGAAGAGGACGGAAAATGGTAAGCAGAGAAACAACAAGTCCTGGTACTTACCAAGAATGCTAATATGACATAACTACCCAAACATGAGGTCTCAAACAGCTAATTCTTTTTGCCCATGGAGACACCTCCCAAGTTTGGGAGAATAACGTTTGACCTCAGACACACCACAGGTGCTGTGCACAAACTGGGAGGTGAGCCTTTCCGGGCCCCTCCCCATACTGTAAGTGGTGACTCCCATGTGCTGTGTGACCCCTGCCTACTCAGTTCAGTTCAGTTGCTCAGTCATGTCCGACTCTTTGCGACCCCATGAATCGCAGCACGCCAGGCCTCCCTGTTCATCACCATCTCCCGGAGTTCACTCAGACTCACGTCCATCGAGTCCGTGATGCCATCCAGCCATCCCATCCTCGGTCGTCCCCTTCTCCTCCTGCCCCCAATCCCTCCCAGCATCAGAGTCTTTTCCAATGAGTCAACTCTTCNGAAGCAAAAACAAATATTAGGAGACAACGAGCAGGCTCTCCAAAAACAGAGGAGTAACATTTTTCAGGGTAGATCTCTGATAGCTGCTGAGGAGCTAAAGGCAAGATCAAAACGTTTCAGTGAGAAAGAAACGACAGGAAGGCAACACATAACTTTCCAAAGCAATGGTTTTCAAGCTTCCGACCAGCCCACGTGCTGCCACGCAGGACTAGACACATCACCGATCACCTTACACAGCCAGGTCCAGAAGCCAAGGCAGGCTTTTCTGGGCTTGTAGTCACGGTCAGACCTCCTGCTGTGGACCAGGCGCCCGCTCTTTCCGACCCGACCGCGCCTGCGGGCCGCTGCTCAGCCCCGGCAGGCTGCTGGCGCCATCTAGTGCTCAAACGTAGAACCGGCTCAGCGCGTACTTCTGAGCAGCGATCGCAAGCCACGGAGCTCTGGGCTTTCCACCCCCATCTGCCTTTTCAAAAACTTCACAGCTTGCCAATTTGCAAATATTGGGAAATCACTGTGCCTTGAAATCTTCAAGGAGTAAACCTCCTGAGCCCATTGCCGGGAGAGCCCGGGAAGCCTGCCAGACTATTACCTAAGCCCCAAGGAGCTCCTGGCAAATTGGACCTTCTGGGCATTTAAAACCCACCACCCATCCACATGCGCCGAATCATAGGAAACCTGGCATCCAGATTTTATCCTCAGCTTCTCTTAGGGGCTACCTGAGCTTTTCCTAAGAGAAAAATCTCCCCCCTGAGGTGTGAGGACATCTGCTTTTCAGAGTTCCCCACCGCCACTATCTCCAAATAACAATTTCAAAACCAGTTGTTGGCTCACATTTAAAATTTACAACCACATTTACTTTTCTCCTCAGAGGGGAGGAGAGGGTAGCTGTTTCAGGGTTCATTAAACCCGAATTTCTTCACCAGGATTCTAGGAGTAAATGGTTTAGCTGTTCTGTCCCCTTTGTATTAAGACACTGTGCAATCAGAACCCAATCTTGAAAAAATGAATTTTCAGCTGCAACTACTGGAAAGGGGCCTTGATTTATTCATAATTAGCTAATGTTGCCATTCAACAGGAAAGAATGATAATAACACGAGAAATAAACTTGAGCCCTGAGTTAGGGGGCCCAGATTTGGGAACCCACAGTTGGTTTTTTGTTTTTGTTATTATTGTTCTGAAATAGCCGAGGAAGAAACCAAGCTCCCCATGTGGCCTGGAATAATTCATAAATATCAAAACACTTATTTTGACACTCTGCTTCCAGGGGAAAAAATGGGATTTGGGAGGGTCTTTTTCATTAAAGACTATTGCTATTATGACCATCCAAAATTTGTCAGGAACGTCTTTCCCCAATAACCTTGGCAGGGTTTTCATTTTGAGCCACAGCGCTCATGACTCTCCTCCCCCACCCGCTGCGCCATCCCAGGCAAAGGGAGGTGCAGGCAGGACAGAAGTGGGGGAGACTTTCCTCTCCCCTTTTCCAGCGTCAGGCTCACACCAGAGGTGCCGGAAGGAGTTGCCTTTTGTCTTTCAGTGTAGGCTGGATTTTGACAGGCCCCTTTCCTTTCCTGTCAGCTTCTGAATTCAGGCAATTTCATGGTTTCTTTTCTGCCACTGAGATGCGTTTGTGGCAGCAGGACTGTTAGATGCAGCCTGGGGCTGAGGAGCAGCTCGATGACTGAGCCGCCTGCCTTTGCCGGCAGCCGGGACCCACTCTGGAGGTTGTGCCGCAGCTCAGGACCGGCTGGGAGCTAACAAGTGATGGGAGCAGCCCGAAGGGGGACAGTGCATCCTGGTTAATTATCCAGCACAGCTGGATGGCCGAGAGCTGTCTGTAGACTTGCTTTCAATGAATCGGATGATAATAAAGTAGAGTTCATTCATCCATTTAGCAAGTATTTATTGAGAGCTGCGTGAAGCTTGGCTGGAAGTAATTAGCCAATTAAACAGAACTGTGCTGAAGGGAAGGAGCAGTCCAGACAGAGAGAGAGCCAAGTCCATTGTTGAGGCCATTTGCTTGGCCTGTTGGGGGAAGAGCCAACAGTGGGCAGAGTTGGAGGCAGTGAGGGAGGTGCAGAGGAGTGTGTGACCAGGCAGAAGCCGGAGCCTGGCTGGGAGGCCGTGTCATACAGCGCTGTTGAGGCCATGGTGGGGACTTGGGAATTTTAGTCTAGGTCGGATAGGTAGGAAGGTCAGGTTGCTATAAGTCCCACAGGGGCCTTACAGTGCCATAGCCTAGGTCAATGGCCACCTGATGGGAAGAACCGACTCACTGGAGAAGACTCTGATGCCGGAAAAGATTGAAGGCAAAAGGAGACAGGAGAGGATGAGATGGTTTAGATAGCATCCCAGACTAAATGGACATGAATCTGAGCAAACTCAGGCAGATAGTGAAGGACAGAGGAGCCTGGTGTGCTGCAGGTCACGAGGATGCAAAGAGTCAGACTTGACTTAGTGGCTGAACAGCAGCTGGGTCAAAAGCCCCTCCTTAGCATGCTGCCCAAGCAACCCCGCTCAGGGCTCTCCTCTTCCCCACCCACACCCATCTCCACCCACACCAGCCCTAGAGCTCTTGTGGCCATATCTCTGCCTCTTCCTGGCATTTCCAGCATATCCTTCAAGACCCAGCATATCCACCACTGCCTCCACCAGCCTTCCTTGGCTTCCTCTGACTGTGAATCCTGGCTTTGCATCATGGACACACTCCTGTTACACAGGGTCAATGTTGTCCCTTCACGGGGCCTCCTGTCCTCCCAGCCTGGGGGCCTAGAGGGAGGAGTGGGCACTGGGCCTGGGTCAGAGCAAGCAGAGTAGGTAGAAAGTGAAAGTGAAGTTGGTCAGTTGTGTCTGACTCTTTGCGACTCCATGGGCTGGAGCCTACCACACTCCTCCATCCATGGGATTTTCCAGGCAAGAGTACTGGAGTAGGTTGCCACTTCCTTCTCCAGAGGATCTTCCCAACCCAGGGATCAAACCCGGGTCTCCCGCATTGTAGGCAGATGCTTTACCATCTGAGCCACCAGGGAAGTCAAGTGTAGGTAGATGGGTGAGCACATGAATGAGTGAAGGAAGAGTTGGCTCATTAGCTCCCTGCCTGCCACACAGTAACAAGGAGTAGACCAGAGCTGGGCTAGCTGCCAGCTACATGGGTTTACATCCAACCTGCACCAGTTACTCCTTTGGGGAGTCTAGGCCAATGGCTGTGCCTTCACTTTCTCAGGTATAAAACAGAGACAATAATGATGCCACCTCTTGCCTTGTAGAGTTGTTGAGAGGAGCAAATAAGTTGGTGATTAAAAATACTTAGAATGGTGCTTAGCACACAGTAATCACCTGGAAGATGCTAGTATTATAGGGGCAGCTATTGTAGCAACTCCGGGAGTTGGTGATGGACAGGGAAACCTGGCATGCTGCAGTCCATGGGATTGCAAAGTCGGATGTGACCGAGAGACTGAACTGAACTGAATGCAGCTGTGGTGGGGGGCTTCAGGAGGCCAGGAGAGGGTGGTAAGCTCTGCTGCCTTCTTCCCAGCTTTGTGGGGGGCAGTTCTGAACCACAGGTGCCCTTCCTAGAAACTGTATGTCCGAGGCACTAGAGGAAACCTATGTTCATTAATTTCCCTATAATGCCAAAGTCAAAATGGCTTTGCATTCCCAAACTCCTCCTTACCTTGCTGGGACCAGGTGCCATGCCCTTTTCCTAAGGAGGGAGCAGATTTATGGAGGTAGGGGTGGGGTAGTTTAAAGAAATTGGGCTTATACCTCAGGGTTGGTTTTCTCACTCTGCCACCTGTCAGCTAAACGACCAGGGAAAGAGATTTCTCCTCTGAGCCCTAATTTCCTTGGCTTTAGAAAAAGGCTAATCTGTCTGCCAATGCAGGAAACACAGGTTCCATTCCTGATCCAGGAAGATCTCACATGCTGCAGAGCAACTAAGCCCGCGTGCCACAACTATTGAGCCCGGGAGCTGCAACTACTGTGCCCACGTGCTGAAACTACTGAAGCCTCCTTCCCCTAGAGCCTGTGCTCTGCAATCAGAAGCCTGTGCATTGCACCTAGAGAGAAGCCCCGGCTCCCTGCAAGTAGAGAAAAGCCCATGCAGCAACGAAGCCCAGCAGAGCCAAAAATAGTAAATAAATAAAGTTCAGCAAGAAAAGAAAAAGGCTGATGTCCTGAGACCTGTTTCTGTGGGCTGTGGTGTGGTCTGGCCAGTGGCTCCATGTGAGGTTGCAGTCAGGCTCTGACGGCTCACATTCTGCTCAGTGTTAGCTCTGGACCCGGCTGAGTAGCCCAGTCTCTGTGCCTCAGTTCCCCAACTAAAATTTGGGATGGTAATGATAGTTCTTACCCTGTCATGGAAGATCTCTCAAGTCCATATAAGTCCTAAGCCCCAGTACATCAGAATGTGACTGGATTGGGAGACAGGGTCTTTAAAGAGGCAATTAAGGTAAAATGAGGTGTCTGGGGGTTGGCACTTGTTCACTATGACTGGTGTCCTTATGGGACGAGGAGATGAGTGACAGTTGAGTGGATAAGGAAGTTGCAGTACATGTACACAATGGACTATTACTCAGATACAAAAAGGAATGCATTTGAGTCAGTTCTAATGAGGAGGATGAACCTAGAGTCTATGATACAGAGTGAAGTAAGTCAGAAAGAGAAAGATAAACACTGTATCTTAGCACATAGATATGGAATCTAAAAAAATGGCACTGACAATCCTATATGCAGGGAAGGAAGGCAGACAGATATAAAGAACAGACTTTTGGACACAGTGAGAGAAGGAGAAGGTGGGATGATTTGAGAGAATAGCATTGAAACATACAAATTACCTTATGTAAAATCGATAGCCCAGGGGAGTTTGCAATACAACTCCGGGAACCCAAAGCTGGTGCTCTGTGACAACCTAGAGGGATGGGAGGGGCAGAGACGTTGCGGGGGGCGGGGACCAGAGGGGGGACCTATGGCTGATTCACATTGATGTATGGCAAAAGCCATCACAATCTTGTAAATATCCCACAATTGATAATAAAATGTAATTTAAAAAAAAAAAGAAGAAGAGGAGATGAGGACACAGACACAGAGGGAAGGCTGTGCGAGGACACAGGAGAAGCTGGCTGTCTGCCAGCTAAGCAGAGAGGGCCCAGAGGAAGCTCACCCCGACGGCACCTTGATCGTGGACTTCCAGCCTCCCAAACTGTGAGAAAACACATTTCTGTTGTTTACAGTGCAAGTCCATGGTACTTTGTTGTGGTGGCTGCAGCAGATTCAGATACCTCCGGAGGGATTGTGTGAGGATTAAATGAGATGACTGATGCGCATCAAGTGTTTGAAGAGGGCCGGGCAGGCAGCAAGGGCTCCGCACGTGCTCACCCTCGGATAGAGCCTGTGCATGCAGGGCTTGGAGAGAGGTGTCAAGTCTGAAGGGAACCCCTTCAGGGAGGAGTCAGCTAAGTGGACATCTCTTAGCTGTCTTCAGACCCCATAGCCCTTTCAGGACCGCCTGCAGGCCACGTGCTTCAGGCATCACTGGCTGTGGGGGAGACACACAGCCAGGGGTGAAGCCGGGGTCCTGTCTTCTTGGGGAAGGCGGCCTCGCTGGCTGATCAGCAGAAAGAGAGAGAAGGGAACCATGGAAGAAATAAATCCTCATGACAGGGACCAGAGGGGGAAAAAGCAGCATGATAAAGAAATGGGAGTCCAGAATGGGCTGCATCACTTGCTGCACGCCTAAAACTAACACAACATTGTAAATCAACTATGTTTCAATAAAAAAATTTTTTTTAATCTGTGGTGGGAAGAAGCTGGGGAGCTGGGGTGGGGTGGAGGGGGAAGCCAGCAGCGGGTAAGGAGTCAAGAATCCCTCCTTTGTCCTTTTTTAAGGGCATGGGCAGGCACACAGAAGCCTCAGTTTGTTCTCCAAATGGGCCTCAACTTCCTTATCAATGAAATGGGGGTGGGGACGGTTAATTGTAGTGTCCTCCTGTGAGGATAAAAGAGGTTACATACGAAGATTGCTTGGTGCAGCACCTACATGCAAAAAGAGCTACCTTGCATCATTATTATTCTCCAGCAAGGATAACAAGCAGCATTTACTGAGCACTTAGGATGTGCCAGGCATCTAAAAATTTTACTTGGAACATTTCATTTAGTCTTCAGAGCCACCTTTGGAGACTGGAATTGTCATCATTTCCATCGCACAGGTGGGGACCTGAGGTCTGTGAACACTGTGTCCAAGGTCACAGAGCTGAGGATGTGGCCAAGCGAGGACACTGCCCAAACAGCTGGACCCGGGAGAGGCTCCGGGGGTGAGAGTGAGCCCCCTGGCAGTCCAGGCTGGTGCTGTCCTGGCAGAAGACACCACCTCCGTCCTCGCCTCCATCCAACGGCCTCACAGCCCTCGCCAGACAATGCCACCTCCAGGCTCCCAGCCTGCTTGGCATCTGCTGGGGAATCCAGTCATTTCCTTCAGATTCCCAGGAGGAAGCAAAGCTGAACTTCTAATTTCTAGCAGGTTCTGAGGCTCTGTGTCTGCTTCGTTGGTCTCCACTAATGCGACAGACATGTTTTACTGTTGTACTGCTGAGCGGGCAAAGCCTGGAGAAGCAGAGCAGAAGGTGTTTCCTCCTCACAGTCACTGAGAAGAGAACTCAGAGCTTCCGAGGTTTCCTTATTATAGTTTGGTGATGCACCAATTCTGTCCACCTGGAGGAGGAGGGTGCCTGTGCGGAGCTGTCATGTCTTTGCAGGCAGCTGAAAAGGATGCCATGGAATGGATGGGCAGGCAGGCCTGGCAGAGGAACCTGGGGGCAAGTCAGAGCAAGTGGTGGCTGGCAAGACCCGCTCAACATCTGTCTTCCTGACAGCTCCAACTGCAGGGCTCTCCAGGGCCTTTCTGGTTGGTTCTAAGAATCAAGGCCATCCCTGGACACTTCTGTGTTAAAGGCTAACGCTGTCTCTGAGGCTCCCTCTCCACTTTCTTTGTGCTGTATCAGTTAGGATTAATTCTGGTTGGAAGCAACAGAGATCAAAAAAAAAAAACAAAAAACAAAAAACAAAAAACCAGCAGCTTACATAAGATAGCTGTTAATTTCTTCTTGCATAAAAACTGGGAAGTCAGAAGTCTAGGGCTGGTGTGGTGCTTGGTAATGCCTCCAGGGACTCAGGTCCTTCCAGCTCATTCCTCTAATTGCCCCAGGGTCAGGGGAAGTTTAAATCCTGGCACAGGATTGCAGCTAGAGCTCCAGACATCACACCTGTGTTCCTGGTAGGTGGGGGGAGGAAGGCATAGAGAAAAAGGTGCTCATATATCTTTCAAGGGAAGCTCCTAAAAGAGCCATATGACTCTTTTGCTTAAATTGGCTAAAATTTAATCATATGGCTACATGCAGCTGCAAAGCAGATGGGGAAATGTAATCTTTGGGATAGTCAGGGCCCACCTAAAAGTTGTGGGATCTATTATTATGGAAAAAGGGAAAGGAATGTAATTTCATGGGGCTACCTACTGATCTCAACCACAACTCCTCACAGCTAAACTGTCCAGTGGAAGAGAAATTAACATTTTCTGTAATGTGTGGAACATGACAGACTTCTGCATAAGCTAAGTCACTTGGTCATTGAGAGGCAGGTAAATGTGCGGCTTCTAATCCTGACTTGGCCATGTGCCTTGGATAAGAAATTAAGCCTTCTTTTTCTAATAAACAAAAACAAGGGTTCTGATCCCTGGGCGATAGGCTTGTCATGAGGATTAAACAAGGAGGTGGATAAAGTTCCTGGCACAGGATACGTGTCCCTGCCTTTGCCAAGCTGCTAAGCTTCTCTGGGCCTTAGACGCCTCGTCTATAAAATTTAAAAAAAATCTGCTTTATATGGTTGTGATGAGGAGTCAATGAGATAAGGAATTAAAGCATTTACAGCACTGTGTTGTTCTTAAGAAAAAAAAAAAAAAGTTGGTGAATGGTATTATTTAGACCTCTCAAAATTCCTGTAAGATGTCAAAATATGATTTTTAAAAAGTTAAAAACACAGCTCTTTTTTTTTTAATGGCCCTCATAAAATATAAAATGAACACAAGTCTTACTGAAGATTTATTAAGTACCGAGGAAACAGAAGGATGGAAAAGCTGATTAATGGACTATTTGATGTACTAACAGGCAAGAGGGGAAAGGCAAAAGAATGTTAGCATAAGATCCATAGGTTAGGCAGGAAACTGGTTAATATTTTACATGGCAATAAAGCTATCTTTTCTAACAGGAAGAAATCACCTCCATCTTTACAGAGCAAAATCAGCAAGTTAACAGGTAACTTTCAGTGCATGGGCTCTGACCAATAATAAAGTCAACACAGGTAAGTTCTCCTGGAGAATTTAAATAACCCTCGGTGAGCCTGATTGCGTCAGCATGCCATTGAAAGGGCATGCAGTCATTTTCTTGCTTTATTTCCACATTTTGGAAATTTTTTCTTGGAGGTCATTCTCAATTATTGAAAAGATATTTGCTGATTCTTTATTGGGCACCTGGAGAAGGACAAGAAAATGACCCTGCCCTCTAGGTCCATCCTGTCTGGTTTGTGTGTGTATGTGTATGTGTGCCTGTCTGGTGTGTGTGTGTGTGCCTGTCTGGTGTGTGTGTGTGTGCGCCTGTCTGGTGTGTGTGTGTGTGTGTGTGTGTGTGTGTGCCTGTCTGGTGTGTGTGTGTGTGTGTGTGTGTGTGTG
>SJYX01013276.1:327846-349974 GCA_006410675.1 Oreotragus oreotragus | reverse complement strand
CTTCTGAAGTGAAATGGGAGGCATTGACCCGCATTAAAAGAATTCCTGGCATCCAGATGCTGGAGGGGAGGGAACGCCCTGCTTCCTGAACCCGCAGCACCCCCTGAGGCTGCTCAGCAGAGTCTGCATATAGGGAGACCACCTGTCTTATTACAGATGTCACTTTCTCTTACAAGCGCTCTAGGTTTGATGAGAAAACTGCCTCTGGGCCCAAAGATGGAGACAACAGGACCCTTTGGCATATTCAGACATCGAAAACTGGAGGTGGTTTAACTGCCTGGGGAGCAGTTCCAGACTCGCCCTGGCCTCTGTGGGGACCCAGAACATGGGTGAAACTGGACAGGCAGAGGGGAAGAAGCCCAGCGCTGCAATGCGCATCATTCCACCCTTTAAACAGTTTCTGCACAATGTCCCTGATGCACAGTGCTTGGAGGAAATACACGTTTCACATCACCTGGCATTTGGGTAATTCATGAGCAGATACAACCACCCTGCCTCTCTCCCTTCCAGGCCAACTGTGTTCAAATGAGATCTCCTGACTTTGCGAAGGAGTCTTGCTATCACCACCCCACTGCTCACACAGCCCATTCCTTCTGCTCCTCTGAGCTGGAAGAAGGAGCCTCTTCTTCCCCCTCCACCTTCATAAATGCCTGAAGGTCCAGCTCTCTTCCAGTCACAGTCTTCCTTAGCGTCTCACCTCCGAGAAGCCAGAAGGCTGTGGTTTCTGTCTGTCCAGCAGCCTTTCCCCCATCCATTCACTTGACAGATATTGATCAAGGATCTTGTTTTCTGCCAGGCGTTGGGACTCTGGTAATGAATCAGATGGCCGCGGTTTTCTGTTTTCTTGGAGCTTAGGTTCTAGTGGAAAAACTGTCCTTCTACTCCAATCTTGTAAATGAGGAAACCTGCCATTCACATTAAGCTATTCATCTGTGCAGTTAAGTGTTGTGGAGTCTTGTTATGTGCCAGGCACTGTTGTAGGCACTGGGGTGGCGATGGGAAACAAAATAGACAAAGCCCTGCCCTCTCTGAGTTTACAGCCTAAAACGGGCAGGATAGACCATAAACAAATAAGTATGGCAGATAGTCAGAAATTTAGGTAAAGAGAAAAAAGGGGGTGGTAGGGTGGACGGCACCATTTAGATACAGTGGCTGGGGAAGCTTCAAGGGGCAGTGGCATTTGAGCAAAGACCTGAAGGAAGCAAGGGCCAAGGGAATGGGAATTCTTGACTTGACTATGGGCCTTCCACGAGTCTTGGTATTGATCCTCCAGCCATTCTCTGAGATGGGTCAGGCAGTCTCTGTGATCTTGTCTTAGGGATGGAGTAAGAGGGATTCAGGGAAATTATCTTACACGAAGGAGAGGAGCATGAAGCCAGGGTGTCCAGTTGGGGCCCACTGCTTCCCTTTGTAGAAAGCTTTGTTCTCAGTGGGTCCAAAGTCCTGAACACAGTGGGGCTTAGACTTCCTCTCCTGGCTCATTGTATGCTGAGGCCAGTGCTACTCAGGGTGATGATGAAATGCTGAGCTCTGCCCTCTCGTGTAGGCTCAGGGGCTGCCTGTGACTTCAGACAGGCTGCTTAACCTCTCTGGTCATCTGTATGGTGGAAATAGTAATGGAACCTGCTTCATGGCATCCAGGTGGGGCTTACACAGTGAGCGAGTCAGCACGCAGGACATGCTATCGAAGGGTCCCCCGCAGTATATTCTATTCACCAACTGAGCTTGGGGTGATGTTGTGGATGGAATTGTTTCCTACCCAAACATGCTGAAGTGCTCACTTCCAGAACCTGTAAACGGGATCTTATTTGGAAACAGGATCTTTGCAGATATAATCAAGGGGAGGGTTGAATCTAATCCCTGTTGACTGATGTCCATGTAAGGAGAGGAGACATACAGACAGAGATAAACAGCAACGACCCATGTGACCACGAGGCAGACACTGGAGTGATATGTTTACAAGCCAAGGGACACCCAGGATTGCTGACCGCCAGAAGCTAAGAGGAAGGCATGGAATAGAATCTCCACTAGAGACATTACTTTGCCGACTAAGGTCCGCCTAGTCAAGGCTATGGTTTGTCCTGTGGTCATGTATGGATGTGAAAGTTGGACTGTGAAGAAAGCTGAGAACCGAAGAATTGATGGTTTGAACTGTGGTGTTGGAGAAGACTCTTGAGAGTCCCTTGGACTGTAAGGAGATCCAACCAGTCCATTCTGAAGGAGATCAACCCTGGGATTTCTTTGGAAGGAATGATGCTAAAGCTGAAACTCCAGTACTTTGGCCACCTCATGCGAAGAGTTGACTCATTGGAAAAGACTCTGATGCTGGGAGGGATTGGGGGCAGGAGGAGAAGGGGACGACCGAGGATGAGATGGCTGGATGGCATCATGGACTCGATGGACGTGAGTCTGAGTGAACTCCGGGAGATGGTGATGGATAGGGAGGCCTGGTGTGCTGCAATTCATGGTGTCGCAAAGAGTCGGACACGACTGAGCGACTGAACTGAACTGAACTGAGAGACTTCAGAGAGAGTGCGGCCTTGCTGACACCTTGATTTTGGACTTTCAGCCTCTAGAACTGCCACTGCATAAGCTTCTGTTATTTTAAGCCATCAAGCTGGTGGTACTTGATTACAGTAGCCACAGAAAACTAATGTAGTTTAGCACATAAAGCTAAAACTGCTTTCAAAGATTTAAACATGTGTTCACTTGTCCAATCCCTTAAGTTATTTCAGGGGTCCAGTGTACATTGTCACATCCTCTACAAGTAGTTATAGTTTTGTGTACTTTACTGTATAGGACTGTACAGAATACAGTAGTATAGCATCTTTAATTTGAGCCCAGTATGTCTGGAAGCAAGCATAAAAGCAGCAGTGATATAGCTTTTCAAAGTACTTTAAGATTAAAAATTTTTAAAGCTTTTTGTGTTTGTTTTCTATGTCTCAGCTGTGTGAAAAGTATTATAAACCTATTATAGTGCAATACCATATCACTGATTGTCAACTATAGTTGGGTAACTAGGCTTTGTTGGACTTATGAACAAACTCAGGAATGCTCTCTCGGAGCAGAACTCAATCATATGTAGGGGGCCTACCGGGGCTGTCACACACTTTCTGGCTCAGAGGAAAAGTTCTCTAGCTTTTTTGGACAATATGCCCACACTCATGAAGCTATCTGCTTAAATAAGGATGAAACATCGGAAGCATGGGCCTTCACTAGAGCTTACCAGAAACCCAGATTGTAGAATGCGAAGGAGAAAGAATTGAAACGATCTGGCCAGGGTTCGGGCCAACATTCCAGAGGACTGATTCAAGACAGGGAACAGATCCCTGGGCCTCCAGCAGGCTCCAAACTCTCAACAAAAATATCAACACAGGCTAAAGTGAAATAGCATGGGCGGGTACAGAATCAGTTCCCAGAGGAGATTTAGAGTTGCAGCATCTTAGAGGTGAGAGGGACCTTAAAAGTCAGCCTGTTGGAAGCAAGGCCTTTGGAGGCAGGCAGTTGGGTTCCAGTCTACCTCCCTGACTCTGGGGAGTGACAGCTCCAAGCTCTGTGCTCCTGGGACTTCTTTCCTTCTGCAAAACGGGGACCAGGGCCTAAAGATGCTTATTAAGTGCTTGGCGCAGTGCCTGACTCATCACAACTACTGAGAGAGTGGCAACTCTTGTTATTAGGATTGGTATTATTTAATCCAGCACCCCAGTGAGGCTGGATTCCCCTTGACAAACGGCCCTCCTGCCTCTTTTTCAAACATCTCCAGCCCCTGCCTCGCTGAATAACTCGGTCAGAACCTTCTTTCTACAGTATGGAAGATCTGTTTGGCTGAGCTGTGCTCCGTATTTATAGACAGGCAGTGTTGTTAACTGGCTAGGGGCTTGGGCCCTGGGGCATATTTGTTATTTATGTCTGGCTGCACTTCTTTTTATTTATTCATTTATGGCTATGCCGGGTCTTCGTTGCTGCACACGGGCTTTCTCTGGTTGCAGTGAATGAGGCCAGCTGCCGTGTGCGGGCTTCTCATTGCGGCGGCTTCTTTTGTTGCAGAACACAGGCTCTAGAGCACAGGGTCAACAGCTTTGATGCATGGGCTTAGTAGCTCCACAGCATGTGGGATCTTCCTGGAACAGGGATCAAACCCCTGTCTCCTGAGTTGGCAGGCGGATTGCTCACCACTGGACTACCAGGGAAGTCTCTGGGCCACGTTCTAACCCCAGCTCTCTTATTTAAGAGCTTTACGTCCTTGAGCAAATTACTCAACTCTCATGGTCACAATGGTTAAGGAACCATTTCCCTTACGGTTACTTAATGGTTTTATCAATATATACATTTCAGTGCCTGGGCTTTCTCATCTGAGAGATGATAGTGATGATGATGATAGCACCTCCCCTCTACAGTTGTCATAAGATTAAATTGAGTAACATACAGAAGGTGCTTAGTTAGAAGAGAGCCTGACATATATCAGGTGCTCAATAATTAACTGTTTTTGATGTAGCTCTCATCCCTCAGTTTAATCCTGTCACCCCCCAATTTGTTTTTAATCTTAATAAACTGCAGCTCAATCAACCCAGTGACCCATTAAAACACCAGTCTCACTGGAATCGCTTGTACAGGGCCCTACATTTGGTTTTATACTCTGCAAGTCTTTGAAGTTCTTTTTTTTTTTTTTAGTTTTTGATGTAGCTCTCATCCCTCAGTTTAATCCTGTCACCCCCCAATTTGTTTTTAGTCTTAATAAACTGCAGCTCAATCAACCCAGTGACCCATTAAAACACCAGTCTCACTGGAATCGCTTGTACAGGGCCCTACATTTGGTTTTATACTCTGCAAGTCTTTGAAGTTCTTTTTTTTTTTTTTAATAAGGTGCCCCACAATTTTATTTTGCACTGGGGGTCCCACAAATTACATAGCCTGTCTTGCCTGGAAAATTGGCCCTGCTGGCTTCTTGGTTTCATGCATAAGCAGAGCTAGGCAGGGTGGCCCTTGGCCGAGCCTGCTTCTCCTTGTAGTGCATGCAGCAGGGGCTTGGCTGACCAGTATACACTCACTCTCCTCTCTTCATTCACCCCCCCCATCTCCCTGTCCCTTAGTTTCACCCTGCTCTCCAACTCTCCCTCCCTCTGCTTGGCAGCCAAGCTCAGGACCATTGGCTCCTCCAGCAGCATCTCTCTTTCCTTTCCCTGCAGTCATGGTGGAAGCACTCTGCATTTGCGGGTTTGCAGTGATGAACATGGATATCGTCTTTAGCAGAGTGGAAATCACAGTGGCCTGTCTAAACCCAAAGAAATGACAGAGTAAGAACTCTGGTTTCCAAGCCCAGAGATGGGAGTCAGCAGTCAGCAGAGAGTTCCTGATGCTGAGGATGCTTGAGTGAAGCATTGGTGGGCCTTGGGCTTTGCTTCCAATCAAGGAAATCAGGAATGATCCACCATCATTAAACTGGAGAGTTTGCACACCTGTCATTTCCCCAGGGTCAGTCACTGTCTTACTCCTCTGGTTTCTAAGGCAGTAAGAAAACAATGTGTTTTCAACAAACAAGGCAGCCAGCAGGAATTTTTTGGTCCTGCTTGCCACATAAAATCTGCAGGGGAAGCGAGTGGATTGAAGATGAAACAGGGCAACATGTGCTTTAAGATGCAGAAAGAGAGCTAAAGGGGTCTATGCTTGGAGGAGGCTCACATCTACCAAATATTCCCCCTGGAAGAGAGACCCGAGCTAGACAGTGAGTGAAAGCAGCCTGCGTGTCTGAGGCACAGCGGTGGGAGGGAGGAAGTGCTTGGCTGCCAGGTTTCGAGGGGCACCTCCTCTCTGCCTTAGGCCTGGCCCCTGGGGGAGCCCTGAGGCTGGGGCTCAGGCTCTGTAAAAGGGGAAAATAAGGCCTCCTGGGTATTCCATTCTTGATACTTCAGCGAAAGGCCCCAGGGCTCTGTAGTCAGGTGGGAGCCCGGGACTCCTCAGAATGGCATACGGTCGCTGGAATAATACTTCTCCCGTTTCACACTGAGTGAGCTGGCTTTCAGCTGGAAGATCTGTTCCCTGAGGCAAATTCTCCCTTCATGCAGGGGCAAAGCCTCCCCTAGATTCCCCTGGTAACCAGAAACTCCCACCACAGGCTAGGGGTCAAGCCTGAGGGTGTCTCTGCAGGGCAGAGCAGCTGGGAGGGCAGAGGTGTTGGAGACTCTTGGGGCTACTCTAACAATCTGCCCTGTGACTCAGCCTGCAGACCTGGAGCGGGTCTTAGTGATTTTGTGCCAGCCTGCAAAGCTGTCGCCTCCTTCTCTGTTGCTTCTCCAGAGCCCAGATACTTCCCCAGCATAGGCCCTAGAGGCAGGAAGGCCTGATGCTGCTGCAATGTTTACAGAGCTCCAAGGCACCCCCCACAGACAGCCAGAGGGGCCTCTGTTCTAATCATGCCACACCCAGGCATGTGAAACCAGGGCTTGGTCCAGGAGGAGCCTGGGGCAGCAGCCACATCCCCCAGGGTTGATTCTGGGGCAGGGGCTTTAGGTTTGCAAGTTCCATCCAGGGCTTGGGAATGCCATTGGACCTTGCCCTGCAGGATGGATGGGCCCAAGGGGAGAGCCCCCAGTTCGCAACAGGCGTTGGAGTCTCAGAGACTGGGCTTGGCCTCAGGGACACAAGCTTGAGTCGTCACCTTGCCACCTGCTCCCTGGCTGAGTGTGGGTGTGTCACTTCCCCTCTCTTGTCCTGGTTCCGCCTTTCTGTTCGTAGGGGCTGGAGCAACTTCCTAAGGGAGTTTCTAGTTCTGAGTTTTTGATGATTTGCGTTTACAGTGTCCTGAGCTGGCTTTGCAGAGAGTACGGGGGAAGTGAAGAAACTGTGGAGGGCTGACTGGTGATTTCCCCAGAGAGTCTACGGCCCTCCAGAATGCTCCTGCTGTGGTAGACAGCCCAGGCCCCACGGGGCAGCCGTCAGTGTAGGTTTAGCTGAAATTTTGCAGCAGGAAGCAAAATGAGCTCATTAGGTTCACCTGTGTAAATCGGTGCCTTTCACAGCTGAGTGTCCTGGGAAGGGGTGGGCTGAGAATTCAGCTCCTCAGGGCAGGAGGACCGGTGTCTGAAGGCCAGGCTGACCTAAAGTGAGGCCATTTGGACATATTTAATGGCACGGAAAGATGTTCAGTGTTAAGGTGATAAAAGGCAGGTGGAAAAAGCAGCATATGCAGGACGGCTTTCTTATTACGGGAAGAGATATTTCCCTCTAAAAGTAGAGACATGTGCACAGAGGGGAAGGCCCTAAAATGCAAGGAGTGATTATCTTAGAGTGTTTGGATTTCCTGTGGCTTTTTTTTTCTTCCTTTGTGCTTTTCTTTATTTTCCAAGCTCTTTTGTAACCATTAAAACAAAATTTTTTTTTTTTTTTTTTTTTAGAAAGCTGCTGCTGCTAAGTCACGTCAGCCGTGTCTGACTCTGTGCGACCCCACTGACAGCAGCCCACCAGGCTCTCCCGTCCCTGGGATTCTCCCGGCAAGAACACTGGAGTGGGTTGCCATTTCCTTCTCCAATGCATGAAAGTGAAAAGAGAAAGTGAAGTTACTCAGTCGTGTCTGACTCTTTGCAACCCCATGGACTGCAGCTCACCAGGCTGCTCTGTGCATGGGATTCTTCAGGCAAGAGTACTGGAGTGGGGTCATAGAAAGCTAGGGGTATTAAATTTGCCAAAATAAGCTGGCCTCATGTCCACAGCCTTTTGGACTTCCCAGGTGGCACTATTGGTAAAGAACCAGCCTGCCAATGCAGAAGACATGAGACTCTGATCCCTGCGTGGGGAAGATCCCCTGGGGGAGGGTATGTCGACCCACTGCTGTGTTCTTGCCTGGGGAATCCCGTGGACAGAGGAGCCTGGCCGGGCTACAGAACCATAGGGTCACAAGGAGTCAGGCATGACTGAAGTGACTTAGTACACACACACACACACACACACAGACTTTTCCCAGAAAAGATCTTGCCGACAGGCTGACTGAGGGCCAGTTCCTAGGTGGCCATGTCTTAATTTATACAAACCTGTGGTAGCTTCAGAATTTCAGTACAGGAGTGACTTAGTGGAACACTCTGATCAGGAAGGAGAAGTTGAAGTTATATTTAAAATAAAATTGAGAGGGGCTTCCCTGGCAGTCCAGTGGTTACGAGTGTGTCCTACTGCAGGGACATGGGCTCGATCTCTGGTCAGGGAACTGAGATTCCACATGCCGAGCTGCATGGCCTTAATTAACTAATTAAAAAGTAAACAAAATAAAATTAAGGAATTTTCTGGTGGTCCACTGGTTAGGACTCCACTCTTCCATGATCGGAGGCATGGGTTTGATCCCTGGTTGAGCAACTAAGATCCCTATATGCCAGAGTGTGGCCAAAATAAAAGAAAAGAGGAAAAAAATACAGCAAAATTGAGAAAGCATCATTTGTCCATATAAAAGATTCCTAAGCAATCTCCCTCCTCTGGCACAGCTGACTGGACTAGCCATGATCAGCTGACCTGAGTGCAGCCAATCCACGGGCCAGCTAGTGTCCAATGCAACAAAGATGAGCTGGGCCCTCAAGTTCTTTCCTGTGGGATTTGAAATGGGAAATCAGAAGAGTGAAGCAGTTAGCAGTGGGAATAGCAAACGAAACGAGATATAAGGACACATAGCATACAGTAGCTCGAGGTGAAGATGGTGCAAGTTATGAAAAGTAGAAATAATTCTCAAAATACACAAGCAAAAGACATCAAAGAGCAGAGCTGTGAAGTTTTTTAAAAGGTTCCAGAGATTAGAAGAAAGGATAAACCAAGTGGTAGCAAGAGGACAGAGCGAAAGTTCCAGAGAACAAGGTTGCCAGGTTTCTTAGTTTGGGTTCCCTCAGAAGCAGACTCTGAGACAACAATCTGAACGCAAATTTGCACTCAAAATAGTTAGGCAGTAGTCCTAGGAAACTCCAGGAGAGGCGTGGGGAAGAGATTCAGGCAAGGAAAGGTAGACGGTAAAAGGTGCATGGTTGTGGGTGATGGCGCTTTATCCAGGGTAGGGAGTTGGAAGATGTACACGTCAGACATACCCCCAGCCAGGTGGAAAGGGGGTTGGGGTGTCTCCCCAGCAATCCTGGGAATCACTGGTCGAGAGCTGAGCCCAGAGAGTTTGATTTTCTAGCACTCTGACCTGCTGCTTGTGAAAGGAGCTGCTGTTCATGGCTCTAGAACTAACTCTCTAGGCACGCACTGGCATTCTGCACGGTCTGGGGGCTCTGGGCAGGGCCCAAGGGTGTATACTTCACCAAGAGAGGAGCGACAGACAGGCAGATAAAAGCTGCAGCCTGTATGAGAGAGAAGATGAGGGACTAGTCAGTCCCTTGAGCTCTGAGTTTTTTTATAACTGCCTGGTTCTTGAGCTTCATTCAATAAGCCCCTGAGACTTGAGCTGCCTGGAGTAAGCCTGACTCAGATAGATGCTGAGAGCGAATACAGAAGGAGGCATGTCCCTGCTCCAGGACTCCATGCCCTCCTCAGGCTCTTACAAGGAAGGGATTGTCCTATATTGTTTTATATTTAGATAATAAACATATAAAATTATAGAAAACGTAGAAAATTAAATTGCCTTGGATCTATTCTTAGTGCTTAATAGACATGACAATATCTCATAGTGTAGCTTGGGATAGACACAGACACTCCAAATTCCCTTACGACGTGGCCAGTGTTAAGATGGAGCTGTGTTCTCGATGGTAGGGAACAACCAGGCAGAAAAAATGAATTCTGCTTATGGGAATTAAACAAGGCTCACAGAGAAAGTGTCTTTTGGACTGGATCTTGAGGAATGAGTAGAAATTCACCAGGAGGATAGAGGAAGGGGATAGAGGATAGAGGAAGTTTAGCACAAAATTCCCTGGTGGCTCAAACAGTAAAGAATCTACCTGCAATGCAGGAGACCAGGGTTTGACCCCTGGGTTGGGAAGATTCTCTGAAGAAGAATTGTTCTTGCCTGGAGAATCCCATGAACAGAGGAGCCTGGTGGGCTACAGTCCATGGGGTCACAAGAGTCAGACATGACTGAACCACTGAGCACGCATGAATGCATGATCAAGCAGAAGCTAGGGAAGAGCCCAGGTGGTTTGGAGAATGAAAACAATAAAAGCTAAATGGGAGGGAAAACGAGAAAGGCCCCTAGACTGATTGTGAAGGGCTTTACATGTCAGGCTGAGTTTTGATTTTATTCAGCGCCCACTGGGGACTCACAGAAAGTTGTCTGTGGGAAATATTGTAATACAGCAGCTCTGGGACAGTAACAATCATCAAACTACTTTCCCACCTGAGAGCCAGATAAATCGGGGCAGTGGGTAAACATGAGGGCCAAGAATATCTTCTACTGTTTACTAATGTTAAAAGATAAACTGAAGCATATTAAAGATATTTAGAGTTTATTTGCACAAACATCAATTTGAATTAGGCAGTATCCTATCTTGTAGATAGAAAGGAGCTCTGAGGAGCTATACAAAAATGAAACTTTTATAGGCAGAAAGGAATGGGAACAACACAATTACACTCGGCAAACAAGAAAATAGGAGGTATGGCTGACCACTTGGCAGAATCCGGGAGGGTAAACCTGAGTGCCAGAGATGGGGGTACTAAAGAGGACCCAGTGCAATCCCAGAGCAGAAGATTCTGCTCTGATGAAGGTCAGTGGGAATGCACGAAGGGAGGATGTGGTTGTGTGTCAAACTGGAAGACACCTTTGAAAGAGTAAGGAGCAGTTAGAACTTCCAGGTTTATCTTGTAGCAACGACATCAAGTGTGGATATGAGATATAAATTCTAGAAAAAATTAATCAGAGAGGCCCAGGCAACCACTCCTAATTCCACTTCCAGTGTAGACATAAGATATAAATTCTAGAAGAAATTAATCAGAGGCACCGAAGAAACCACCTTCAACCTTTCCTCCAGTGGAGACATGAGATGTAAATTCTAGAAAATAAATTACTCTGTGAGGCCCTGGATTCAAGGACACACAGAGAGGAGGGTGAGTGGGGCTGAGATGCTAAAAACAGGGATAAAGTGAAAATCTGAATGGTGATATCCTCAGCCCTCTTTCTTGCTTGTCTTCAGAACAGGTCTACAGATACTGACATTAGGAATTCTCTAGGAAATAATCAGGCATCCCCTTAAACCACCCATGAGCTGAACCCACCAGTAGACAAGCACCCTCACCTCATTTCAGAGATTCTAGTCAGTTTTGAGCTTCCGACCAGCTTTGAGATTTTCAGTCTTAAGTAAGAACAAGTAGTCAAGTATCATCAGAACGTTTAGAGGAAAAAGTAAAAAAGGAGCTCTAGGAAATGAAAAATATGAAAGCCAGAATATAATACTAATCTTTAAAATTGTAAGAGAAGGTGAAATATGTTTATCAGAAAGTAGGAAAAAGGTAAGATGATGAGGTGAATAAAAAAAGTTTTAAAAATTAGGAAACTCACCCAAAAGGATCATCTTCCAAAGAATGAGAATTCCAGATTAAGAGGAAATAGTTAATACAGTATAGTGACAATTACTGAAGAAATTATATAAGAAGTTTTCCAAATGGAAGTGCATTCCCTAAACTAATATGGTTCCTGATTAAAAAGACCCTTGGAATGCCCAACACAGTGAATAAAAATACATCTTTGTGAAATGGCAAAACACTGAAAAAAACACTAAAAGCTTCTTGAGAGATGAAGGGGGAGAAAGTCAAACCCCCAAAAGAAGGACTAAAGATAGCACTGGACAGCAAGACTAGAAACTTAAACACAGTAGAGCATGTCTTCAGAACTGTGAGGAAAAAAATAATTTGCAACCTAGATTTCAGTACCTAGCCAAACCATTATGTGTGGACGTGTGTACATAAAGACAGTTTCAAACATCCAGAGTCTCAAAAAATTTATCTCAATGTATCTTGTATCAGGAAATTACTGGAAGATATTTCTTGGTTGACATGAGGAAGTAAACAAAAAAAGAGGAAAATCAGTAAATGAGATTCACAAGAGAGAGTTAAAAGGAACTGATGGAAGGGTGGAGCAGGAAGATCCCAGATTTACAGCTGGGCAGTTGGAAAGTAGAGAATATTTGAAGGGGCTGAATGTTTGTCCCCCCCAAATTCATCTGTTGAAATCCTAAGCCCCACTCTAATGACAGTTGGAGGTAGAGCCTCTGCAAAGTGATTAAGTCATGAGAGGGAAGCCCCATGAGTGGGGTTAGTGCCCTTTTAAGGAAACACGATCATTTACTTTCTTTTCTCTGTTTTCTGCTATGTGTAGATACAAGAAGACAGCCATCTGCAAACTAGGAAGAAAGATCTCACCAGACCTAGATCTCCTGGCACCCTGCTCATGGACTTCCCAGCGGCCAGAGCTATGATAAATGTTCACTGTTTAAGCCACCACTTATTGGGTGTGCTAGAGTCATTCAGTCGTGTCCTACTCTTTACCACCCCGTGGACTGTAGCCTACCAGGTTCCTCTGTCCATGAAATTGTTCACGCAAGAATCCTGGAGTAGGTTGCCATTTCCTACTCCAGGGGATCTTCCCAACCCAGGGATCGAACCTAAGTGTCTTTCGTCACCTGCATTGGCAGGCAGATTTTTTACCATTGTGCTACCTGGGAAGCCCTATTAAGCCACCAAGTGTATGGTAATATGTTATAGCAGCCCAGCCTAAGACTGGTGGGAAATGACAATAAATTATCTGATCACTATAACCAAATGGAATATTATGTGTTCGGAAAGAACATTGTACAGAGCTCATAGGTTCAAAGAAAAGTGATCAAATGATGCAATTAACTACAGAATTAAAAGTTACACAAAACTGAATATATAATCTGAAACACTGGATATCTCTGCAGCGGGTAAGATTGATATGAAAATAACAGGATGAGTGAATGAACACTCTGGAGATAGAGAAAATAGAGAATACTGTGCAAAGGATGAAATTATTAAAGAAATAACATGAGAAAATTTGCCCAAACAGAAAGACATGTTTCTTGATTGTAGGGAAACCTTGAGTATTGAAAACACCAAATATTGGTTTGACCAAAGATTGTGTTAAAACTATATTTGGGAAATGGATGAAGGGATGGATTTTTAAAACTTCGTGTACCAAAATAGGAAGCCAAGAAGAAAAGTTTTAAAATGTTTGAATTAAGAAATGGAAGCTTATTGTTGCTTAGCTGCTCAGTTGTGACCAACTCTTTTGAGACCCCATGGACTGTAGCCCACCAGGCTCCTCTGTCCATGGGATTTCCCAGGCAAGAATACTGGAGTGGGTTTCTATTTCCTTCCCCAGAGGCTGTTCCCAACCCAGGGATCAAACTTGTGTCTCCTGCATTGGCAGGCAGATTCTTTACCACTGAGCTAACTGAGAAGCCCATGGAAGTTTTACCTGAAAAAAACCTAGAATGGTTGACTTTCTGGAGGAAAGCAGGGATGGAGGAGAACAAGGCATTACTGTGTTTTAGTATTTTTTAGTTTTCATTGACTTTTTAAACTTTGATGTGATACTTTAATTAAAAATACATTTTAAAGCAGTGGTCCCCAACCTTTTTGGCACCAGGAACGAGTTTCATGGAAGACAATTTTTCCACGGACTGGGACAGGGAGCACGGGAGAGTTTGGGATGATTCAAGTGTGTTATATTTATTGTGTACTTTATATCTATTATTATTACACCAGCTCCACCTCAGATCTACAGGCATTAGATCCTGGAAGTTGGGAGCCCCTGTTTTAAAGTATAACAATAATATTATTATTTTTTGCTGTGCTACAGTATAATAGCCCAGGGCTTCAGTAGAGGTTCTGGGTGCTGACATGGGAAATTCAGGGGAAATAGGGTATGCTCTCAAGACTGGTAAGGCCGAAAGAGGACAGCTGATGTATAGTGGATGGAGAGGCTGAAAGTGTGAAATGAACTCCAGCACAATGGTAAGAGGTGAGGTGAAGTCGCTCAGTCGTGTCTGACTCTTTGCGACCCCGTGGACTGTAACCTACTAGGCTTCTCTGTCCACAGGATTCTCCAGGCAAGAATACTGGAGTGGATTGCCATTTCCTTCTCCAGGGGATCTTCCTGACCCAGGGATCAAACCCGGGTCTCCCGCATTGGAGGCAGATACTTTAACCTCTGAGCCACCACAATGGTAAGAAGGTGATGATAATTCTCTGGGTACAGCTGGTGAGGCCAGTTTTCAGATGGTTGGCAACGACCATGGGAAAGAGGTCAGAAGAGGAATCCATCTTGTAGGTTTAAGTCAGTGTCTGTCAAACTGTAACATGCAAATAATGTTACATGAGGATCTTATTAATTATTAAATTCAGATTTCTTTTAATAGGATTCTGCATTTTGAACAAGCTTCCAGGTGGTGTCAAGGCTGCTGAAGTCACCTTGAGTAGCAAGACTTCAGGCTGAAGGATCTGAATGGGGAGGAAGGATTTGGCCTGGGGTCTTGATGGGCTGGGGGAGGGAGGAACAGGTTAGAGGGAGCCACAGCTGAGTTCATGGGACAAAGATCCTAGACTTGCAGGGCTAAGACCAGACAAACTGGATATTGGAGATGGTTGGGGAATGAGTTACACATCAAAGACAAACCCACTTCCCATGGGGTTACCTCTGGCCAGGCCTGACAAAGTGTTTTGTTCTGGGCAAAGCTGCCCCAGATATGGGCCAAATGAAGAGGTGCTGGGAATACCTCGGCCAACTGACCTTATCCGCCCCTTACTACCCATATCAAGGAATGAAACATACTTAATCTCTACTGGAGCTCTGACCCAGAGGTGGCATGGGGGTGAGTTCTCATTCTGGGGCTCCATACCCCTCAAATCTACCCCCAACTCCTCAAACCCTGACCCAGGCTTGGTCTCCTATCTTCTTCCCCCATCAGCCCTTCAACAATGGCGCCTGTGGGCAAAAACGGGCCCCCTTCTGCCTCTCCCACAGAAACAGAGAAAGGTGTCTGAAAGGTGGTAATTCTGCTACTCTAAGACTATTTAAAATAGCAGACAAATGAAGGGACTTCCCTGGTGGTCCAGTGGCTAAGAATCTGCCTCCCTAATGCAGGGGGTGTGTTTTTGATCCCTGGTTGGGGAGTTAAGATCCCACATGCCTCACGGCCAAAAACCAAAATATAAAGTAGAAGTCATATTGAAATAAATGTAATGAAGACTTGAAAAAACAACTGGCACACATTAAAATAATATACAGATGAAAACAATGACAAAGGCTCTTATTTAAAAGAGTTTCCTGTGTGCAATCACATGCTAAAGCACTTTATGTTTGTCAACTCATTTGTTTCTCATTTACTATTCCTGTTTTACAGATGAGGAGGCTGAGGAAAAGAGAAGTAACTTGCTCAAGGATACACAGAAAGTGGAACTGGCATTCTGGTTCCAGCATGTATTCTTCAGCTGATAGAAGTTTCTGGAGAGAATGGATTCATACTCCCTTCTCCTCGGCTACCCTTCCCTGCCTCACTGTGCACTTGGTGTGGGGAGACTAAAGGCAGGCAGTTTCCCAGGCCTCGCTGTACTCCTTAGCGCTTTCCCCTGTATCTCTCTGATCAGGGCAGAGGGGGCCCTCAGTCCCCAGAAGGGATGCAGAATCTGCAGCTACCAGCTCATGTGCTCCAAATCAGACAGGGGAGCTACCCGGCTAGGAGGGAAATTGAAGCTGAGCTGAAAGGGAACAGCTCGGTCTCTTTCAAAGGCACAGCCCATTGGGGAGAAGCAGAACAGTTTAGCCTCCCTTAGCAACTCACCCAGAACCTGCCAGAGTGATGCTGCTCTTTAGAGACCACAAGGGCTCGAGGAGGATAAGACAGAGCCTACCAACCCACAACACAGCCGTCCGTCCCCTCCTTTCTTTGCATTGCCACTTGCGGGGCTATTTCCAGATTATGCTGGAGAGAAATAAAGCCCCTGCCTCAGAGTGGGTGGGACCATCAGAGCTCTCTGTGGCCAGAACACAGCATCTGCTACTACGATTATTGCTGTAGAGGGAGAGTCAGACTGCGCAGGGGAGAGACAGACAGACAGGGGGTTCTTTCTGCCTCCAAAATGCTGCAGTTCTCCAACCTCAGTGTCTGTGAGAATCACCTGGAAGACTCACTGAAACGGCTCACCAGGTCCCACCCCCCAGAGTTTGTGATGCAATAGGACAGGGCCTGAGAATCTGCATTCTCAACAAATTTCTAGCCGCTGCTGCTGGCCTGGGGGCCCCACACTGAGAACCCCTGGCCTCACATAGCCTGGCTGCACCTGAGAATCACTGGGACGCTTTATACCTACCTGGCTGCCACCAGGACTCTGAAGAGGTTTGGGGTGTGGCCTAAGCATTGGCATTTTTTATGCTTCCCACCTTTTCCGCATTAGTACCCTGGTTCTGACGGTTGTGTTGGGCAACAGCCATGCACTCAGCGTCTCAGTTAGGAGCTTGGGGGATGTGCCAGCTGAGCCTCACATTTCCCTGCTGGGCAGGGATCTGACCCAGCTCCCACACTCGGTTGAGAATTGTCCTCTCCTGGTGCCTTCTCTCAGCCTCGGCTCACTTTCTCCATGTTGACATTGCCCGCTGCCCATGTCAGGGTCCTGTGAGGTCCCCAACCAAGTTCTCAGCCCCAAGACCCAGGCCAAGGCTGACTGAGCTGACAGGTCCTGCCGACAGACCTCTGTCTCTGGGTCTGAATCTCTCTGTGTGGGGCTTCCAGGGCCAGAAGCCCCACCACCGACCCCTGGGTCCCCCTAGACTCCGGGGTCTGACCAGACGTGGGCCCAGCTGTCCTATTGCTGGCCTGTGTGGGTGCTCACCCCCGGACTTGCCCCGGCCGCCTGCTCCCTCTGGGCACAGCTCATGCATCTGGCCTCCCGCTTCCTCTGTGAATCCTATGATGTTCTAGGCATTAATTTGAAACAGCAGCAAGCTGTTGAGAGGTAAAGCCTTACATTTAAATTTCAGAGAGGGACCCTCCCTACCCTTTGATGTTCAAGGCACAAACAGATCTTCAAAGGGTATGATATTTACCTCAGCACCTCAGCTCTTTAAAAGAAAAAATGCTTCATTGTTGAAACGTGTCATTTCTAATTAGAGCCTTTGCCAGGCTGAGGACTCCGGGGAAGTACCCCTCCCCACTCTTACTTCTACCCGCCCCCCCTCAGGAAACTGAGACCCTGGTTTATTGCTCCCCACCCCCACTTCGCACCTTCAGTCCCCCTACTCCTTGCCCCTAAGCACTCCTTCTTGAGGCCCACTCACTTGGAGGACACAGGTAGGATCCCAGGAAACAGTCGATGTCCAGGGGCCTTCTGGGAAAGAGGTGGGTGGGGTGATTTTTTTTCTTTTAAATTCTTTCCAGCATATTTCCAAGTCTCATCAGGGGCATTTTCTCCACTCCCCAGGGCACCTCCTGGCCTGGGTCATCTCCTCCTTCTTATTTTTTTTTTAATGTTTATTTATCTGGGTGCTCCAGGTGTTAATTGTGGCACACAAACTCTTAGTTGCAGTATGTGGGATATAGCTCCCTGCATTGCTCCCTGCATTGCAAGCGCAGAGTCTTAGCCACTGGACCATCAGGGCAGTCCTCATCTTCTTCTGCACGTTGGGATTGATAGATTATACTCCATCCCCAAATCTCACAGGCTTACCCCAGGAAAGAGTTTCTTCTTTATTAGGCTAAATCTGATGCAGGGTGGCCATTCCTCTTCCATCTTGAAGCTGCACTGTCTTGAAACTGTGGCCTCCACAGTCTCTCTGCGTGGGAGGGAGAGAGATAGAGGAGTCCCACTGGCTCCTAACTGCTTGGGCCAGAATGTGACACATCCCCTCTGCTGCCAGTACACTGGCCCAAAGTAGTCAGGAGACCCTGAGCTGCTCCATACGGAGCACATGAAATTTGGGGTGAGCTCCAGCTGTGACACATCCCTTCCCAGTTGATGTGGCTCAGGGAACAGACACCACTTTCAATATGTTGCCCTGGATCCCCAATAAGAAACAGTCTTTGTGGAGGATGTGTGTGTGCGTACTCACTCCAACTTTTTGTGACCCTATAGGCTGTAGCCCACCAGGCTCCTCTGTCCATGGAATTCTCCAGGTAAGAATGCTGAAGTGGATTGCCGTTTCCTCCTCCAGGGGATCTTCCTGACCCCAGACTGAGCCCTTATTTCTTGCATCTCCTGCAATGCAGGTGGATTCTTTACTACTGGTGCCACCCGGGAAGCCTCTTTGTTGGGTAGAGGGGTTGTTAACTCTGTATTTACCCTAGAGATCCATCCTCTGTCCTTCTAGGACCTGGAATCTGCTGGATTCCTCTGTCCTTTGGCTTCCAGTTGGGTTTAGGTAGGGGGAAATGAGTGCTGGGGAATCACCGACAGGAATGGGAAATCACCAGCAGAGAATGGGGGGCTGGAGGAGAGGGAGGCAGAAGGTGCTGCTCCTACACTCCCTCCCTGCCAGCCTTGATTTGGCAGCAATACCCCCTCTCCTCACGGCTACAGCACCTGTAAGGCGGCCTCAGTCCCTTCCACACTCATATCCACAAACCCCCTCTTCCCTCTTCCAGCATCCTGTTCTTGCTGGTCCCCGGGTGTTTCATAATCCTCTGTTGGTTCCCTTCACTCTGCCCAAGCCTCTGAAAATAGCATCTCCGTCTTCATTAACCTCTTTTCCACTTCCATTTGAATTAACCATCTTCCCACTTGGAAAGGAGCATCTGAGAAGGACTAACTCCTGGCCCCAGCCAGGAACAATATCTACTAACCTGTGGGGGCCAGTGATGAGGGGCCAGGCACCCCACTAAGGTTCTAAGCTCTTTTTCTGGGTTGACAGATACAATCCTCATGATAACCCTTTGAGACAGATTACATTGTTTCCTCAATTTTCAGATAAAGAAACCAAGAAACAAAGAGGAAAAAAAACTTGCCTAAGATCACATAACACTTGAATTTGAACCTAAGCAGTCCTTGCTCCTGACACCTACTCTTCCATGCCACACTTCAGCCCACCAGCTAAAGAACAGGCTCTGGTACGTGTTGGAACAGTGGACCACCCCGCCCCCTTCCCGTGACTCATATAGGTAGGGATCTGTGGGCTTGCCAAGTGTTCCTTTGGCCTTTGACTTCTGGTTTCATTGATCACTCTGGTTCCCAGACCCTTAAACTTCTAGGCTCCAGGGAAGCTGCAGTTGTATGGTCTCTGGACCTCTATCCAGTATGAGGGCTCTGCTCTCTTATGGTTAAAATAATGCATTTTTTAAACTCCCTAGTTCAGCAAAGTTTTGCCTTTGTTATTGGTTGAATTGTGTTTCCCAAAAAGATTTGTTGAAGCCCGAACCCCAGCACCTCAGAATATGCCCTTATTTGGGGACATAGGGAGGCTACTGATGTAATTACTTAAGATGAGGTCATATTGGAGTAGGGAGGGCCCTTAACCCAGTATGACTGGTGTCTGCATAAGAAGAGAGAAATTAGGGCACAGACATGCACAGGGAGCATGCCACACATGTGGAGGCAGCGGCACACATAGGAATGATGTATCCGCAAGCCAAGGAATGCCAAGGATTGCCCACAGCCACCAGGAGCTAGGTGAAAAGCATGGGATGGACTCCCCCTCACAGTCTCTGGAAAGAGTGCACTCTGCCAACATCTTGCTTTTGACCATCTAACCTCCAGAACTGTGAGACAGCACATCGTCACTGTTTTAAGCCACTCAGTTTGTGGTACTTGCTATGGCAGCCCTAGGAAAGGCACAGCCCCTTTAATCACCATGGTTACCGCCTCTATTCCCACCCCTCTCTCAGCAGTGCTCCAGCTCCACTGGCCTCCTTGCTGTGGTCAGGGGAGTCAGGCAAGTTTCTGCCTTAGGGTTTTGCACTTACTGTGCACCCTTCCTGGAATGATTTCCCTTAGATGTTCACAGGACGCCTTCCTTCAGATTATATGTGTGTGTGTGTGTGTGTGTGTGTGTGTGTGTGTGTGCATGCATGCTCATATTCAGTCATATCAGACTCTTTGGGCTTTAGCCAGCCAATCTCCTCTGTCAATGGGATTTTTTAGGCAAGAACACTAGAGTGGGTTGCCATTTCCTTCTCCAGGGGATCTTTCTGATTCAGAATCAAACCTGTGTCTCCTGTATGGCAGGCAGATTCTTTACCTGCTGAGCCATAAGGGAAGCCCATGAGAGATAGAAGGTTTTAAAGACCACCACCCACACTTCAGGCACTCAGAGCATACCAAAATTTGCCAACATTATAAAAAGCAATAACTAAAATCTTAACAAATATTCACTATAACAAGGCAAACCTACTTCAAAGATAGCTCTGAGGAGCAGACATTCTAGAGCCAAACTGAATTGGCTTTCTCACCTTCACTCTCTTGAATTGGCTATTCTACTGCTTCATGTAGAAACTGACTGCCTAAATGAAATTTTATAACATGCTGTCAGAAAAGTCTTTGGCCTCCAAAACCCGTCGAGAGCCAATAAAAAATTCTTTGGTACATTTGGAAAACAAAAGCCTTCAAGAAACTGACAGACTTGTTAAGACCGATAGCAAGAGAGCAGGACTGAAGATAAGGGATCAAGTCAAGAAAAAGACATCAGGGAAATGCACAAGGAAGCCATCTCATACCCACAATTATGGCTACTGCAAAAAATAGACAATGACAATTGTTGGCAGGATGTGAAGAAATATGATCCCTGTGCACTGTTGATAAGAATGTAAGATGGTATAGCTGCTATGAAAAACAGTATGGAAGCTTCTCAAAACATTAAAAAGAATTACCATAAAATTCAGCAATTCTACTTCTGGGTATATACCAAAAAGAATTTAAAGAGGACCTTGAGGAGATAACTCTAACATGCATTCATAAGCAGCAGCATTCACAATAGCTTAAAGCAACCCAAATGCCTATCAAAAGATAAATGAATAAATAAAATGGGATATAGACATGCAACAGAATATCATTCAGCTTTAAAAAGGAAGGAAATTCTGAAATAAGCATGGATGAACCTTGAAGGTATTATGCTAAGTAAGTCACAAAAAGACAAATACTCTATGATTTCACTTAAAGGAGCTACCTAGAGAAATCAAATTCATGGAGACAGAGAGCAGAACTTCTCTAGGGACTGGGGAAGGAGAGAACAGGGAGTTACTGCTTAATTTACACAATTTCACAATGGGAATGTAAATTGATGGAGCCAGTAAGGAGAACAGTATGGAAGTTCCTCAAAAAACTAAATACACAGTGACCATAAGATCCAGCAACCTTATTCCTAGGCAAATATCCAGATAAAATTATCATTTATAAGGATACATACACCCTCTATGTTCATAGCAGCCTTATTCACAATAGCCAAGATACGAAGTCAACCTAAATGTCTATCGGCAGATGAATGGACACACACACACACACAATGGAATGAGATGGCTGGATAGCATCACCAACTCAATGGACATGAACTTGGGGAAACTCTTGGAGATAGTGAGGGATTGGGAGGCCTGGAGTGCTGCACTCCATGGGGTTGCAAAGAGTTGGACACAACTTAGCGACTAAACAACAGCATACAAAAGAATACTTCAGTTCAGTTCAGTTCAGTCGCTCAGTCGTGTCCGACTCTTTGCGACCCCATGAATTGCAGCACGCCAGGCCTCCCTGTCCATCACCAACTCCCGGAGTTCACTCAGACTCACATCCATCGAGTCCGTGATGCCAACCAGCCATCTCATCCTTGGTCATCCTTTTATCCTCCTGGCCCCAATCCCTCCCAGCATCCAATGAGTCAACCCTTCACATGAGGTGGCCAAATTACTGGAGTTTCAGCTTTAGCATCATTCCTTCCAAAGAAATCCCAGGACTGATCTCCTTTAGAATGAACAGGTGGGATCTCCTTGCAGTCCAAGGGACTCTCAAGAGTCTTCTCCAACACCACAGTTCGAAAGCATCAATTTTTCGGCGCTCAGCTTTCTTTACAGTCCAACTCTCACATCCATACATGACCACAGGAAAAACCATAGCCTTGACCAGACGGACCTTAGTTGGCAAAGTAATGTCTCTGCTTTTGAATATACTATCTAGGTTGGTCATAACTTTTCTTCCAAGGAGTAAGCATCTTTTAATTTCATGGCTCCAGTCACCATCTGC
>SJYX01013276.1:283925-313815 GCA_006410675.1 Oreotragus oreotragus | reverse complement strand
TGGAGAAACAATGAAAATAGTGAGAGACTTTATTTTTTTGGCTCCAAAATCATTGCAGATGGTGACTGCAACCATAAAATTAAAACATGCTGGCTTTTTGGAAGAAAAGCCATGACCAACCTAGACAGCATATTAAAAAGCAGAGACATTACTTTGCCAACAAAGATCCATCTAGTCAAAGCTGTGGTTTTCCAGGAGTCATCTATGGATGTGAGAGTTGGAGTATAAAAAAAGCTGAGCACCGAAGAATGATGCTTTTGAACTGTGGTGTTGATGAAGTCTTGAGAGTCCCTTGAACTGCAAGGAGATCCAACCAGTCCATCCTAAAGGAGATCAGACTTGAATATTCATTGGAAGGACTGATGATGAAGCTGAAACTTCAATATTTTGGCCACCTTAGGCGAAGAATTGACTCACTTGAAATGACCCTGATGCTGGGAAAGATTGAAGGCAGGAGGAGAAGGGGACAACAGAGGATGAGATGGTTGGATGGCATCACCAACTCAATGGAAGAGTTTGAGTAAGCTCCAGGAGTTGGTGATGGACAAGGAAGCCTGGTGTGCTGCAATCCATGGGATGGCAAAGAGTCGGACACGACTGAGCGAGTGAACTGAACTAACCAAACTACTGGTCACTTCCAAAGGCTGTTTTTAAGAAAGTGGCTTTCAACTCTAATACTTTGAACCAGGAAATGGGCTTAGATTCCTTTAGGCTAAAGGCAGATGCTGAAATGAGGATTTAAAGACATGTCATTAATTTGGGAGGTGATGTAAGAAGGGAGAAGTAGGACAGAAGGGAGAAGGATACCAGCTAAGGGGCGTCAGTGTGTCAGCCGCTACTGTGTACATGTGGGGCTCAGCCCCATAGCAGGGCAAGAGCCCTGGGTTGTTTCTCCACCAACTGCCGGGATGGAGGCTGCTGGGGGCTTCTGGGGGCTGTTCACCGGGGTCAACTCCCTAGCAGTTCTGACTTGCCCTGTGAGCACACAGAGACCCAGTCTCTGGCTGGCTCAAACAACAGAAATTTATTTTCTCAAAGTTCTAGAGGCTTCTCTTATTATTATTAGGAAGCCAGTCATATTTGATTGGATTCCCACATGGCTCAATGGCAAAACATCTGCCCGCGAAGGCAGGAAACGCAGGTTTGATCCCTGCGGTTGGGAAGATCCCCTGCAGTAGGAAATGGCAACCCATTCCAATATTCTTGCTGGGAAGCTCCATGGGCAGTAGAGCCAGGTGGGCTATATACTCCATGGGGTCACAAAGAGTCGCCCATGATTGGGCACGCACTCACGCATGCATATTGAATTAGGGCCCACCCATGCGACCTCATTTTCTCGTAATCATCTCTCTGAAGACCTTGTCTCCCATGCAGTCACATCCTAAGATGCTGAGGGTGAGGACTTCAATCTATGAATTTTGAGGGGACACAACTGAGCCCATGACACCTGTTAGTTGGTGTAATCATGTTAGGTCTTCTAGAAACTGGAGATGCAACCACCCTCCTTGTCTTCCCACCCCTTTACTGGAAACACATCTTGGAGGCCAGGGCCTTGGGGATTGGCTATGCCTCTTCCTCTGACACTCACTCCCTGCAGTGTCTCTCATCATCACTGAAAATGACTGTGTTTCACACGAGCTGGTGCAAATATTAATGGGGAGCCCCAACAGGCCAAGGAATCACATGTTGAGTCAGTGAAGAACAGGAGTCACCCTCTAGGATTCTCAAGCTACTGCCTAACAACAAACTGTTCTCCAAATCTGCAGACCAAACGTTCGAAAGGCAGGAACCAGCAAAAACCAAGTCCTTCTCTCTTCATTACGAAAACCAAATAATGGTTTTTAGCTTGGGCATTTTATGTCTGTAATGTGAGTCCACATCAAATGGAAGCACAAATAAAAATAAAATTAAAAATAGCCATTTTAGAAAGCATATTTTGCTTATTCCGCAAGATAAATCACCAGAGCTGCTGTTTTCCTAGTAATTTCAAAACCAGACATGGGTTATATTTTTTCTGAAAACAATCGTCTTCATTTGAACTTCTCTGAGGGAGTGCGTCCCTTTGGTTTTTCACTCAGCTTAGCAAGGGCAGTGAGCTCCGTGCCCCCTACACATGTTTATCCTGTATTCTAGCTCCACATTTATGGGGCTTACGTGGCTCCGATGTATTCCAGGGCACATGTACTTAGCAGGGAAGTTCAGAATTGGCAACTCACAGTTGCCCAAATTGATTCCACTTCTGCCTTAAGTAAACCTGCTCCCTCTGGTACAAACATTTTTTTTTTTTTTCCCTCCTCCCCTTGCAAGTCAGTGTATGCTATTAGAGGTTGAAAATAAAAGGGCTATTTTAGAAAAGAAGAAAAACAAGTTAAAAATCAGCCTGAGGTTCAGAATACTGCTGTGGGTTACTGTGCCTTCTTTGAAGAAACTAAATAACTTTGCTAAATTATAAGACATTTCAGCCCTACCTAATTTGCTCACATGGCACAATTTTTAGTGTGAAAATTTTGTTATGGTAAAATCTTCAGCCAGCAGGAACATCTAGAAAACTCATCTATCCAGAACAATGCAAAAACAGAAAGCAAATACCATTTTTAAAAAAGAAGAAAGAAAAGAAAAACAAAAACACTTCAGGGAGCCAAAATGTCACAAAGCCCTTGCACTTTATCCTCACCAGTGCTTCTAAATCCACATTAAAGGCGTTTACTTTCATTCGATGCCAAATTCCAGAATTTTGGCTAATGCTTTCCAACCTCACTGCACGCTAGAAGCAGTAAATCCGAGATGAAGCCAGAGCCTGCTCCTTATAACTATGAGGCAGGGCAGAGATAAGAAAAAGAGAAAAGCCAGAAATCTCACAAGCACAGCAGGTAAACGTCTGACCCACCCCAATAGTCCCTTAGGGACAACTGTATAATAATAATAAGCCCAAGTCATAAAGGAGGGCTGAATTATGCTCAACATCTTTTATGTAAGGTGAAAATAACATTGGAATACATTTTAGAAAAAATGATTAAAATAAAAAGTTGAGATGCCTTGTCAAGACTCTCTTGGGTTGCATGTGACAAAACCCAATCTAAATTGGTGCAGAAAGGAAATTTATTAACACTATTTATTAATCCAGAGATAGCCTTGCTTCAGACATGAATGAACCCAAGAGATGTGAACAACATTATTAAAACCTGGCTTCCATCTCCTGTTGTTTTGTTTAAAAAAAAAAAAATTTTTTTTTAAATTTTGGGCTGTGCTGTGCAGCATGTGGGGTCTCAGTTCCCTGACCAGGATCGAACCCAAGCCCCCTGCATTGGAAGGTCGAGATCTTAACCACTGGACCATCGGGAGATCCCTTCTGTTATTTCTTTCCAGGATGTGTTAGTCTTAGATCAACTCTACCTTAATGGTGGCAAGATGGCTGCAAAATCTGGTGAATAAGAAATTCTCCTTTAGTTTGACCACACAAGCCAACAGGCAAGACTAACTCTAGCTAGACCTGCCTTACCTGGTTTGTGCTCCACGTTCATCCCAGATCCAATTTCTGCTGGCCAGGAGTTTGCACAGAGGTTCTGACTGGCCAAATTTAGGCCATATGCCTGCTCCTGTGCATGGGTTGAAGTCAACTCTACCCAAAGCAGGGAGACAGAGTGGGAGAAAGATGAACAAAAGACTTAGAGGTGGGAGTAGATGACCTCATGAGAGAGAGAGAGAGACTAAGATGTTGGGCAGAGAGAGCAAGAGCAGCTATGTTAAAAAAAAAAAAAAAAAGAGCAGCTATGTCAACCAGGAGAGAAAACCTGTACCCACTTAGGATATCCAGCATGGCTTTCTTGAGGATGCTGGATATAATTACTGTTTACATTCATAAATGTTGTCAGTTATTGATTTTTATAGTTCAAGATATGATCATGACAGTAGGAAATGATTGTGACTCTAGAGTTTTCAATTACATGACCAAATTCTCTTTTTTGCACTATTTGGAGTTTGATTTTCTGTCACTTGCCACCAAAAAGCTCTGGACAAAGCATCCCTTTTTGGGGGGGGGAGGTGTGGCATTTATTTTAATCATTTATGGTGAGATAGAGCAACCTAGGCAGATACTTTGTGCACGGTGGCCTGACTCTTGAAAGAAGCCGTGACACTTCATTTCTCCGCATCGTATTCAGAAGATCAGTTTGGGAAACAGCGGAAGCAGGAGTGAAACCCCGCCCCGCTTCCGCTGCTGCCAATCTGCTGGGAGGGCGACCTCCTGCCCCTGCCTGGCTTACCTACTCCAGGAAAGAGCGCGGTGGAGTTACTGTCCCCCTTCAGACCACATTCAGTGGAGCAGGGCAGCAGGGCCCTCAGTGCTCCTGCTACCTTCCCCCACACGGGGGCTGCCAATGAGCTGTCTATTTTGTTATCAACAGGCAGAATAAACTGCAG
Organism: Oreotragus oreotragus; assembly: GCA_006410675.1. NCBI lineage: Eukaryota > Metazoa > Chordata > Mammalia > Artiodactyla > Bovidae > Oreotragus > Oreotragus oreotragus. The sequence continues at coordinate 309,396 of SJYX01013276.1, read as the reverse complement.
AGGGCCTTCTGCACTCAGCAGGTGCGAGGGAAGTCTGGGAGAATGAAATCGCTGTCCGCGGAGACCCGCCCAGGGCTAAGAAACCTGGATGTTTCATCTGCTGATGCTTGGGAACCCCGGGTCACCAGCAGCTGAGCCCAGGAACCCAGACTTGAGAACATCTCAGATCCATCCTCCTGTCAGTGCTTGTCAAACTACCTGGGGTGAAGTCCAGTTGTTCTAACCACCAATCCACCGAACACCTATAACATATAATAAAATTAATTTTATTAAAAAATTTTAAAGCTCAACCTTTTAGAAAATTGAAGTATAATTATTTACAATATTGTGTTAGTTTCAGGTGTACAGCAAAGTGATTCAGTTATACACACACATATATATTATATATATATTCTTTGAATTCTTATCCATTGTAGGATGTAAGATACAGTTGTTCTAACCAGTGAAGTCCAGTTGTTCTAACCACCAATCCACCGAACACCCATAACATATAATAAAATTAATTTTATTAAATTTTAAAAAGCAAAAAAGTACAAGGTGAAGTCCAGTTGTTCTAACTGGGGTGAAGTCCAGTTATTCTAACCACCAATCCACCGAACACCTATAACATATAATAAAATTAATTTTACTAAAAAATTTTAAAAAGCAAAAAAGTACAAAAGGAAAGCTCAACCTTTTAGAAAATTGAAGTATTGTTATTTACAATATTGTGTTAGTTTCAGGTGTACAGCAAAGTGATTCAGTTATACACACACATATATATTATATATATATATATATACTCTTTGAATTCTTATCCATTGTAGGATGTAAGATACAGTAAATCCTTGTTAAGGAAAGCCCAATTTTTAAAACTTGGATTCAAAAGATAAAAACTGCTATTGACGCTTCTCACTGTTTATTGTTTCTGCACTTCGTTCACATGGACAGGTAACCGTCCCACAGTGCTCTGGGGAAAGCATTCTTGCTTTGAGTTTTCAGACCATTTTCTGCTTCCAGTAGGTATCTGAAAATTAAGTAAAGCTTGTCAGTGAACATTGGAGAGTGTTCACCACATGGTCATAAACACCGTTCCCTTCATTTGTTCCCTCACTCATTCTTTCCATTTCTCATTCAATCCAAGCAAAATACTGACGAGTTCCCACTGGATGTCAAGCCCAGGCTGGTGGGGTGGGCTCCGCCCACAGCCTGCATCCCAGTCAAACCATCTCTCAAAAGAGATGACTCTTTGCTGACTCTGCACCTGTGTCTGAATCCCAGGCATTTTTCACAGCTCTCTTGAAATGTCAGCTATTCCATCAATGAAAGCTGTCATTATTCTGACCTCTGCCAGTTCCCAGCATTCACTAGGTACCTCGCATACAGTATTCCTAACATCCCCAGCAACAACAATGGGGAAGTTTTATCATCCTTCCTGAACCCTGTGCTCCTCCTCCTGGACAATGTGGTTCTCTGGAAAGTTTCCTGCACGGCATACATTTAGGAAAGTAAGTGAAATTGTGCAGCTCAAGGAAGTATTCAAAATCTCACTACACCCATGTAACTTACACCCCCCCNTTTAAAAAAAAAAAAAAAAAAGAGCAGCTATGTCAACCAGGAGAGAAAACCTGTACCCACTTAGGATATCCAGCATGGCTTTCTTGAGGATGCTGGATATAATTACTGTTTACATTCATAAATGTTGTCAGTTATTGATTTTTATAGTTCAAGATATGATCATGACAGTAGGAAATGATTGTGACTCTAGAGTTTTCAATTACATGACCAAATTCTCTTTTTTGCACTATTTGGAGTTTGATTTTCTGTCACTTGCCACCAAAAAGCTCTGGACAAAGCATCCCTTTTTGGGGGGGGGAGGTGTGGCATTTATTTTAATCATTTATGGTGAGATAGAGCAACCTAGGCAGATACTTTGTGCACGGTGGCCTGACTCTTGAAAGAAGCCGTGACACTTCATCTCTCCGCATCGTATTCAGAAGATCAGTTTGGGAAACAGCGGAAGCAGGAGTGAAACCCCGCCCCGCTTCCGCTGCTGCCAATCTGCTGGGAGGGCGACCTCCTGCCCCTGCCTGGCTTACCTACTCCAGGAAAGAGCGCGGTGGAGTTACTGTCCCCCTTCAGACCACATTCAGTGGAGCAGGGCAGCAGGGCCCTCAGTGCTCCTGCTACCTTCCCCCACACGGGGGCTGCCAATGAGCTGTCTATTTTGTTATCAACAGGCAGAATAAACTGCAGAGGGCCTTCTGCACTCAGCAGGTGCGAGGGAAGTCTGGGAGAATGAAATCACTGTCCGCGGAGACCCGCCCAGGGCTAAGAAACCTGGATGTTTCATCTGCTGATGCTTGGGAACCCCGGGTCACCAGCAGCTGAGCCCAGGAACCCAGACCTGAGAACATCTCAGATCCATCCTCCTGTCAGTGCTTGTCAAACTACCTGGGGTGAAGTCCAGTTGTTCTAACCACCAATCCACCGAACACCTATAACATATAATAAAATTAATTTTATTAAAAAATTTTAAAGCTCAACCTTTTAGAAAATTGAAGTATAATTATTTACAATATTGTGTTAGTTTCAGGTGTACAGCAAAGTAATTCAGTTGTACACACACATATATATTATATATATATTCTTTGAATTCTTATCCATTGTAGGATGTAAGATACAGTTGTTCTAACCAGTGAAGTCCAGTTGTTCTAACCACCAATCCACCGAACACCCATAACATATAATAAAATTAATTTTATTAAATTTTAAAAAGCAAAAAAGTACAAGGTGAAGTCCAGTTGTTCTAACTGGGGTGAAGTCCAGTTATTCTAACCACCAATCCACCGAACACCTATAACATATAATAAAATTAATTTTACTAAAAAATTTTAAAAAGCAAAAAAGTACAAAAGGAAAGCTCAACCTTTTAGAAAATTGAAGTATAGTTATTTACAATATTGTGTTAGTTTCAGGTGTACAGCAAAGTGATTCAGTTATACACACACATATATATTATTTATATATATATATACTCTTTGAATTCTTATCCATTGTAGGATGTAAGATACAGTAAATCCTTGTTAAGGAAAGCCCAATTTTTAAAACTTGGATTCAAAAGATAAAAACTGCTATTGACGCTTCTCACTGTTTATTGTTTCTGCACTTGGTTCACATGGACAGGTAACCGTCCCACAGTGCTCTGGGGAAAGCATTCTTGCTTTGAGTTTTCAGACCATTTTCTGCTTCCAGTAGGTATCTGAAAATTAAGTAAAGCTTGTCAGTGAACACTGGAGAGTGTTCACCACATGGTCATAAACACCATTCCCTTCATTTGTTCCCTCACTCATTCTTTCCATTTCTCATTCAATCCAAGCAAAATACTGACGAGTTCCCACTGGATGTCAAGCCCAGGCTGGTGGGGTGGGCTCCGCCCACAGCCTGCATCCCAGTCAAACCATCTCTCAAAAGAGATGACTCTTTGCTGACTCTGCACCTGTGTCTGAATCCCAGGCATTTTTCACAGCTCTCTTGAAATGTCAGCTATTCCATCAATGAAAGCTGTCATTATTCTGACCTCTGCCAGTTCCCAGCATTCACTAGGTACCTCGCATACAGTATTCCTAACATCCCCAGCAACAACAATGGGGAAGTTTTATCATCCTTCCTGAACCCTGTGCTCCTCCTCCTGGACAATGTGGTTCTCTGGAAAGTTTCCTGCACGGCATACATTTAGGAAAGTAAGTGAAATTGTGCAGCTCAAGGAAGTATTCAAAATCTCACTACACCCATGTAACTTACACCCCCCCAAAAAAAAAAAAAATATATATATATATAGAGAGAGAGAACATAGCGCCTTGAAGACCTCCTGTATCTCTTTCCAGTCACTACCCCACTGCTTCTTCCTATGAGCAGTCTCTACCCTGAATCCAAATTCCATGGCTTAATTTACCCTGTTTCTATTCTTTATCTAAATGGAATCTCAAAGTACTCTTGTAGCTTGCTTTTGTTCATTCTGCATTGCTTGTGAGATTCATTGCATTGTTGTTCATTCTCATTGCTGTATGTAGTCTATTGTGCGAATGTATCAGTTTACTCTTTGTACTGTGGATGGGCATTTGGGGAGTTTCCAGAGCTGCTGGGTTTTAGTCCATGCCTCTTGGTGGCTTTACAAATGCATTTCTACTGCATAAATAAATAGTAGAACTGCAAGGACATGGGGTTTACATATACCCAGTGCCAGAAGATACCCTGAACCTTGTTTAAGGCCCTTTTAATATTCCACGTTATCTGTGAATTTACATCATTTTTCCTCAACAGATTATGTTTTCAATTAAATAAACACTGTGCTCCGGCTCATTTTAAAGTGACCGGTCTAACATACAATATAAAATGGAAAACTAAGTGAGAAAGCAGAAATGAAGATAAGTTCAGAGGAAAAGGAACAAAGGGAATGTAATGGCTCAAATACATTCCACAAGGTACTTTTCAAAAAGTTGGACCACAAATGTGGTGGAGCCTCCTATCAGCCAATACAAAGAGGGAAACAAGTTACACAAATCAATGTTCACAGGATAAATGTACCAACTGTTCAGCAGTATGGCTATTTCTGGTGCTGAGATTTTTAAAAAGTCAACCAGAGTCTTCCTCAAGAGGATACTGTCTGGCATTGAAAATGAAGGATCCAACAACTTCAATCAGCAACAACAAAGGAAATTTTATGTTACTCCCCTCTGGTTATAATTTCCCTCAACAGGCAACTCTGAGAGAACTAATGCAACCAGATACATATTTCTCCAAAGGTGTAAGACCAAGAAAAAAAAATAAACGACTCAAAGTGTGGTTCAGGTACCTGGAGGGGTCTCTAGGATCTTTCTAGGAGTATTGCATGATCAAAAATAATTTTACAATCCTACCAAAGGCTTTTTGCCTTTTTTGCTCTCATTTTATGAGGGTATAGTTTTCCAGAGGTCACATGACATGCGATATAGCAATAGATCAGATGCAGAACTAGACATGAGAATCTGAAATCTTCTATTAAGCCAGGCATTAAAGAAATTTGCAAATTATTTTGGAAAATAAAATTTTCCAAAAATGTCATATACTTTAGGTCTTCTACGGATATTTTAAAATATTAAAAAAAGTTTTAATTTCTAATACATTAAGCATCTATAATCCACTTAAGAAAAAACACTTGGGAGTTCTCAAAAATTTTCGAGTGATAAAGGGTCATGAGATGAGACTATTTGGCGAACGTCCCCAGAAGTCACAAGGCCCAGAAGATAACTGGTAAAAAATGTTCTGTGATCAAATACATTTGGGAAACGTTATGTCTCTCTTGGAAATTGTGAAATGAGAAGAAAATGAACTTAATGACTGTTTCCTAACTGTATGTGACTGTGACTAAGATCCCCTTTCGAGTGCTTTCCTTGTTATCCTGAAGCCACACCTGGGAGTGGCATGGATGAACTGCCGCTGCTGCTGCTGTCGCTTCAGTCGTGTCTGACTCTGTGAGACCCCAGAGATGGCAGCCCACCAGGCTCCCCCGTCCCTGGGATTCTCCAGGAAAGAACACTGGAGTGGGTTGCCATTTCCTTCTCCAATGCATGAAAGTGAAAAGGGAAAGTGAAGTCGCTCAGTCGCGTCTGACTCTTAGTGACCCCCTGGACTGCAGCCCACCAGGCTCCTCCATCCATGGGATTTTCCAGGCAAGAGTACTGGAGTGGGGTGCCATTACCTTCTCCGATAGATGAACTACCAGGCCCTATTCAACCCCCATTAAGTACCATCCCCTACAACCTGGGCCTCTGTCAAGTGTGGCAGCAGTCTTGACACTACACCTCTGATAAAATCAAGTGCGATCCTTTTTATAAACATCAAGGCAGCTGAGCAGGACAGAAAGCCTGTTTAACCTCTGCAAAGAGGTAGACCAAGGGCAGGGTCAAGGCCAGGACAAAGAGCCCATTCAGACTAAACCGAGTCTGTTCCAGCCGACAAACAGGCCATCGAGGCCCTTCTCATCTATGATGCTCAGATGCAGTCATTTCAGCTGGGTGTCTTCCAAAGCACACGGTACGGGCACTGGCCTTGGTCACAGAGAAATCTCAATTAAGCACCCACAGGATGCTTGACTCTTAAATCACACCTCCTGGTGCCCCCTCCAAAGAAAAGAGTGGTTACATGTACCCCAAATGAATCAACTTCTTTTATTGGGTTGTAAACTATGCGTCAATTAAATGTTAAGGAATTCTGACCAGAAACGATGACTTTGGAACTATCAATCTTATTTCTGACAGTAATTAACATAATTATGCCAGTTTTCTGTTAGGCCTACTCCCAGTTCATAATAATAAAATTATGTCATCAGGCAGCTCATCTAAAAGAGAGCATACAGCAATGTGCAAGGCACTTTGGGGAATCAAAAAATGAAAAAGATGTGTCTTTTTGAAAGCACAGAATCTAGGTAACAGGTCAGACAGAGACCAGAGAAGGAAACAAGTATTCTCATGCTCATCTCTGCAGCATGTGGCGAGGTATCCGACAGAGAATTGTATTCAACAAACATTTGTCTCAACATATTTACTATTTACCTCTAAGATTTTTCCTTGACAAACACCACATAGTCAAATGTCTGGTCAAATATAATTCAGTCAAACAGTACTTCTTGGTATAATTAATGAGCCTATAAAAAAGGATTTACAAAAAAACTTACACCATTATGAAGTAAGGGAAATAATTTTATTTTTTTAATTAAAAATTTTTTAAATTTTACTTTATAATACTGCATTGGTTTTGCCATACATTGACATGAATCTGCCATGGGTGTACATGAGTTCCCAATCCTGAACCCCCCTCCCACCTCCCTCCCCAAGAGAAATCATTTTAATATATACATTTTCACTTCAGTCAATTCAACAATGATTTTTAATAGGCATGCAGACCCATTTAGTTTACCTCAAATTTGTTTATTTCTCAACATGCAGCAACCCTGCTAATGAGATAGTTGAGCTGAACTATTTATTCTTAAAGAGTACAATGTACCTTGTCCTCAAAGAGTTTTATCAACTTTAACATTTTCAAAGAGCCCTATGAGGCTGCTCAATATGGTAGTTTTCCCCTGAAATTTCCTATTTGGAGGATGGCAAAACAGTCTAGAATCTTCCCCAGTCTACTGGTTGCCTGTATTCATATCACAGCGTGGCTGGCTAAGAGGTAGAGACTGAATAGTATGTAGACAGCCTTCAAGCCCAGCTGAGGGAGACAGCTTCATTTTTAGAAAGGAAACCAAACCATGAAAACCCTCCTAATAGTATGATTTGTTCCAGGGCTCTTTTAAGAAGGGACGTGATCCTCAGGCACAGGACTCTTTATGGCCTGCTAGAGTTTTCTGCTCCAGCCGGCGTTCTCTTAGCCAGGTGGCTTATTGCACTTGCTGCAGGACTGAAAGCATGAAGTCTCTGTCTACTTTCATAATTAGAGGTGGTGTTAGTCTTCTCATTTCCGGCCAAATGGATCCGACCACACTTTCAACCCTATAGAAAGAAACATGAGTTAAAAACAGGATTCGTTTTTAAATTTCCTATCACTTCCCTCAACCCCAAACAAAGAAGATGACATCAGAATGGAGTTGTGCAATTTCCATGGGGTTTGAGGTAGTGCGGGCAAGCTGCCGGAACCCTAGAATGGAACGGCTGGGCAGCCAGGGCAGCCAAGAGAGGTTTTTAAATGGCTCAGAAACTGCCCCACAGTAGGGAGATATGTATCTGGCCCAGTTAAAAAATAAATTAAAAAAAGACCGTTGCCACAAGAGTTTTGGCTAATAAGCTAGAAACCTCTCATTCTCAGCCAACTTGGATTGTCTCAAAGTAACTAGCCATTCAGCCATAAAGGGAACTTCTGAGTTTCTGCAGAATCCTGCATCAATTAAAATAGCTCACAAGTAAACAGTATTTTCCCATGAGGGTAGTGTTTAAATAGGTGCTTGGTAAATAAGTCTGCAAAACAGCTATTTATGCTTCATAGTTAATTGCACACTTGTTACATGTTTATGCCCACTTATCAAACTCAACAGAAACATGCAAACTTGCAAAAACTATTCCAGAGTGAAATATTAAGAGGAAGTCTTAGGGTGGCAACCTCTAAAATGGCAACTGCTGAAAAATAATAACACAATCACAATCGAGCCTCAAAGTGCAAAAGATTTCTCTGCAAAGCACATACCTCCCCCCAACAATGCAGGATTTCACATGAGATTTTTGTCTTGATTTTTAAGTTTACCTGGTGGCTGCACGTCTTCTTGAACAATACCAGCTCGATTTATGGCTTGCTCCTTCTCTGAGAAACACAACAGAAAAATTACTCTTTAGAGAGGGGGTGGGGGGCAGAGTGGTGGAACTCTTTGTATTTACATGGGACAATAAGAGAACAATATATCTGAGTGCTATTAAATTCAGAGCTGCCACTGGCCAGAGCTTTTAGGTAATGGAAGTTGGATCCTATCAAGCAAAAAGACTGGATATTTTCAGGGAAAGAAAGCAAGCCATACTTCAGAAGAAAAACTCCCAATGAACATCTTTTCTCAGTGATATCAGCAGTTTGGAAAGGCAACAAAAACAACAGAAAAAGAACAATTTTGAAAGAACTAGTGGGTGTGATGCGATGAGGGCAGGGCTGTTGAATTGATGGAACAAGTACAATTAACAAGAAAACGATGCAGTTTGTGCCTAAAATGTACTCCACTGAAGGCCTAGACCCAGAGCTAAATATGCTATGTTTTTGATAGGAAATAGAGCAGAAAATTAATCTTTGGGTGGGTGGCTTTGGTTTGGATAATTGAAGCTTCTCTAATTGACTGCAGGTGCTGCACCAATTAGTAAGCACGTTCTAGTGACAGCAGCTTAGCTGATCTCTTTGGAGATGTCCAGACGAGGGCCAAGAGAAATTGGGCATTTTATGTCTGTGGGCTTCAAGCACTCTGACACATCTTTCTAAGTGGTTTCAAATAAACCCAAGGGCTGTAAAAACAAAGACTTATTATTTTAAGTATCTTGACAAACAAATCGTGGCTTTTCAGTAGAAAGACTTGGAGCCAAAGGATGTTTACTAGTATATTATAGTAATTAAGTGCTGTAATCAAACCTTTGTTTTAATCAGGCTAAGAGTGTTTCTTTTAAGTCCATATTTAACTCTTCTTTAATATTAGGCCATTTTCTTTATTCTGGCCTCTGGATTCTCACAAAGTTAAAAGAAACAGGGCTTTGCCAAATCGAATATTCATCAAACTTGCTTCTCTGGTGATACGACGGAAAGTCAATCCTAAGTGACCTATCTGAGGTTTTATCAATGCTAAGTTTTGCTTTGGCAACTAAAACACTGTGCAGTAGGGATCATCTGAATCTTGACATCCAATTCTAAGTGAAACGGAGAAGATACAGCACAAAGAAGTCCCTTTTAGACAATGGTGACAGTTTCACTGGGCCTCTCTGAAATAGCAGGTAAATGACAACCAAGTCCCTATGGACCAAGAGATGCCAAAGGATGTCTTCCATCTAGAGCGGGTGATAATGGAGCCTTAAGGTGTCAGACTTTCTAAAATAACTCAACACAAAAGATGATCTTATTTCCTAAGAAGTTGAATCCCTGTAGGATTGAGCCCCACCATGCTGTCACCATGTGAGTCTCCAAGTATAGATGTGTCTCAAACATGCTCTTAGAAAATGCCACCTAGTAGAAGACTACACTGTCATCAATAGTGCCAGGATCAAAAATAGGTATGATTTTTCACACCCAAAAGGTCCATTCTCCAGTATTACGGAAGAAGGAAGAGATGAGTTTTTAAAAAAACACTTGATTGCTCGAAAGCATTCTAGATGTCCAGATTTAAGAGAATCAGATAGCCTGGTGTACCAGAATACGGCTGTACAAAGCCAAAGAAACTGGCGGTCTGCCAACCATCAAAGGAAGTTGACTTCCGGTGACAACAGAATGCCTAACTGTGTTCTCACCTCTTACAATGCAATAGAGAACCAAGAGAAGAGAAAGAAACCCCTGTCTTTACACTTCCTTGCTAATTGCTAATGAGGTTGGAAAGAGGTTGAGGATTTATTTTAAATAGACCATAATCCTTTATAATCCTTGTCCTTATGCAACCACCTCTTTTTTTGGCTTGGACGGGCAATTTAAACTGATTTGCAGAACTAGTTCTTACTGAGTGATAACTGGTATTAGCATCCTATCTACATCCCCTGGTTCTTTTATCCATTAATGTTCCATAGTCCTTGAAGACCAAAACAGTCTTATATAAATTCACAATATGACATAAAGACACTTTATTTGTGAATGTGGGATATGCTTAAAGGCAAACAAACTGGCCCCTCGGGACTCAGCAAATACGTCTTGATGAAGCTGACAGTAGGTGTCTATTTTGCTGTCATTAGAGAAATAGCAGACGTCTCTGGGCTTCGGGAAAAGGGCAATACAGAAGTCAGGGGTTTATGTGGGCAAATCAGGATAAGCTAATTACTGACTTTTCGGTAGTAAGCATATTTCTATCAGGAGTGAAATGATTAAAATGCAATACGCAGCACTGAGCTAGGAGCTTTGCTATGTCAGATGAGTCCCCTCTCCAGTGTCTCAGCAAGCCCAACTCTGCCCCCTGGTGCAAAGGCAGCGAGCTGATCTGCAGTTTTAATCAAGGATCCTTAGTTATATTATTCAAAACTTAGTAATACACGCAGATGGGCTCATTTTTGTATGGTAGCAAAAGAGTTTTAAACCCATCTTTTAAGACTTTTTTAAGTTTTAAAGTTTGAAACTTTTTAAAGTCTTAAAACCATCCTTATATTAAATGTCCATACTGTGAAATCTGTGTGGCTTATTACTTTATTTAACGTTCACAGCAAATGGATGCAGCACACCCACGCACCAGCCCCTCAGAGGTCTCGTCAGGGACGGTGTTCCTGGGGAGCACTAGCAGACAAAGCCTAGAAGCAGGTGCAGAATCTCACCTCGGGACCCTCTGCAGTGAGACCACCACCTCAAGAATACCCCCTCCATTTTTCTCCTGCCAATGAACCAGTTAAAATACAAGCAACTCATCACCTGAGGTAACTGGCCAGATGTCGGCATCTGAATATGGATTGTATATTACATAAAAGCATTGTGTCAATATTAAATTTCCTGGATTAGATAACTGTGATTACGTAAGAGAATGTCCCTGTGCTCAGGAAATACATGCTCATGTTTTAGGTATCATAGCTCACAAGGCCTGCTACCTAACTCTCAAATGGTTCAGCAAAATAATAGTAACAGTAATATGTGTATAATCTGTGAACATACATGTACTTCTATGTATGTATGTGTGTACAGACATGTCACATACACCTTGGGAGAGAAAGCAAATGTGGCGAAATGTTAACAACTGGTAAATCTAGGTGAAGGACATAAAGGGATTCATGCTACTATTCTTAGATTTTCTCTGTCAGTTGCATTTTTTTAACAACAAAACAACACAACTGCAAAACAAGTGTAAGGAAGTGCAACAACACTATTTCATGATGATTAATTCAAAGTCTCTTTTAGAAATAGCAAATATAAAATGGAAAAGTACTTTTCTAGTGCTCCCACTTTGCTGCAGTCTGCGGGGTGACCCAGGCTGGATGTGTGTGCCATGGGAGGGAGTGCGAGCCAGTGGCTGAGGGCACCAAGGGGCCACCAGAAGCACGGGCTCCTCCCAGTGCTGGGAACACCTCTGTTTCTCACCAGGGTGTGTGATGAAATCCAGGCAGCTTTGTAAGGCCTGTTAGAAAAAAAGACTTTAGTCTGTGCAATTCATTTTACTCAAGGTGAAAGGAATAAAAAGCATATTCTGAGCACTTGCCATGGAATAGGGAGAACGCCCTTTTAAGCTAAGAGGTATTGCTAATCAAGTGACTTCTCACAGGCCCGCTCCAACTATCACACACTGTGGATGGGGGCACAAGGAGAGAGGAAAAATTGAGGGGTCACGGTTCTTCCACCTTGGCTTTGCTGGCAGACACTCTGTCCTAAATGCAGGTGAAACTGGGCTTCATTAAGCAGCAGACAAGGCTGGGGAGTTCGGGTCTAGTATTTACCCAGCAATGAATGTGCTGTTGCTGCTGCTAAGTGGCTTCAGTCGTGTCCGACTCTGTGCGACCCCAGAGACGGCAGTCCACCAGGCTCTTCCGTCCCTGGGATTCTCCAGGCAAGAACACTGGAGTGGGTTGCCATTTCCTTCTCCGATGCATGAAAGTGAAAAGTGAAAGTGAAGTCGCTCAGTAATGTCGGACTCTTAGCGACCCCATGGACTGCAGCCCACCAGGCTCCTCCATCCATGGGATTTTCCAGGCAAGAGTACCGGAGTGGGGTGCCATTGCCTTCTACGAATCAATGTGCTAAGTGACCCTGAACAAGTCAGCTAAATGTGGGGGCTGAATGAGCACAAGTTTCCTGTCAAAACCCTATAGTTTTATGCTTCTCCAAATCTAACTAAAGTTAGTTAAAAATGTACAGGATCACAGGAAATGATCTTATTTTGTCTCATTTCATAGGTTGCCTTGAAATGCTGTTATTTTTAAAAGGCTACATTCAGGATCCCTGACTGGTTCTAAGACAAAAGGCAGTCAGGCTTCAAGCTATATCACTTACACGCTTCCCTAAACATGGGCTCTTCCCACAAACCACGTTGGGCCGACAGGCTGAAAGCTAAAAAGTAACACCTGGACTCCCCTGCAGAAGGACTGCAGAACTAACTGAATACTCTGGTTTCAGACTGACAATTGCCATCTCCTCGGGGCTCATTTCAGTATCAGGTATCACGAGTTGAACTGACTTTGCATGCTACCTAACACTTGGTAAAGTCTGGCTGAGTTAGTGAAAGAGCTGAAGATCACACTGAATGTCAAGATGAAATTGAAGATGGCAGTCTTGCAATAGTGGCCTGTCTGCTTTTAAATCACAGAAGATCTTGGCTTTATTTTACATAAGGGGCCTTCTGCCTCTTTTCTACTGCCTGGAGGCTTATTTCACAAGGGGCCCAGGAACCTACCTACCCCCTATCCAGGCCAGCCAGCATCAGTCAAGCTGGCCCAGCTGAAAGGTCCTGCAGTGACTCGGCTCTTGGACCCTACATGGCCTGGGCTCCTTGCCAGCCTCTCGCTCCCCTTGTCAAGGACTGGGTGTCTGCCCAGGCCTTCCAAGGACTGTGGGCTTCTCCTTGGTCTGCCCAAAATTCTGGGGACCACAGAGGTACGAAGGAAGCTCAGAAGAAAAAGACCCAACAAGAGAGGCTAAGAAGGAGTGGATGAAAGGCAGGAACAAAAGCGCAAAGCCAGGAGTGCTGGTGGAGGTAGGCCACCAAGCCCGAGGAAGAACGCGCCCAGAGCAGCGACAGTCTGCCTGGGGGCCATGCCTCTCACGTGCAGTCACCGATCTCCTGCGTCACAAAGAGAACAGAAGCCAAGGTGGCCAGGAGGGACCTGCCACCTCCCAGAGTCACACCGCTGTCCAGCTGCATCCATGCCCGCCCTTCCTCCTCAGCTGGCGGAAGAAGCGTCCTGCCTTGGGTCCAAGGCTCCTCCGTCTGATGTCGAGACTCCCCCACCTCCTCCAGCAGCCTTCTTTATTCAGAGCCCCTCCTGGCTTCCCAGTGCTCCCGGACTAAACAGAACCACTGCTCCCCTAGCCCCCTAGACCAGCTGCAAATACAGTTCCTCATTCTCCTCTTCAGATAGCCCAATGTCTTTATATAGTCAACCTAATATATTATTTACTCTTCATCTGCTGCAATCTGCCTTCTGCCCACTGTCAAACCACTGAAAGCACTCTTAACAAAATAGCCACTGACCTTCACCTTCTTTTTGCTAAATCCAATGGATATTTTCAGTTTTTATCTTCCTTACTGTCTCTAAGCAGCCAAGCCCTGCTGATCACAGCCTCTGCCATGAAGAGCTATCTTCCTGGGGATTATGACTGCAGCCTCTTCCGGTTTTAATGCCCTCACTCTGGCCACTCCTTGTCAGTCTCCTTAGAAGGCCCCTCCTCCTCTGACCACTTGCTCTTCAGACCTTCAAGTGCCTGTGTTCACCTGCACTCTGTCCTGGACCAGCGTGTCGCTTGCAATCTCAGAATGCTGCCTGGAGCCCCACCTGCTGCAGTGACTCCGCTTCCCATCTGACGCTGAAGATGTGCCATCTCTAGCTCCAGCTCAGATCCTGTGGCTCAGCTCCAGATTGGCACATCCCACCACCTAGGGGAAACCTCCAGGAACACATCCAGGTACCTAACACTCAATACATCCCAAACTGAACCAGCCTGTCCCTTCATCACCCAAACAGACTTCATGTATCCCTTAATGCCCAGCACCACATCTCTTCAACTGCTGGAGCCAGAAAGCTGGGGGCCAGTCTCCTTCCTCTCCCTTGCCTGCCCTTGAGCTAATCAGTCACAAATCCCTGTAGAGGATTTATTTCTTAAACCTGGCTCCTGAATTCAGTCCTTCTGCCCAGTCCCATCGGGGAAGGCAATGGCACCCCACCCCAGTACTCTTGCCTGGAAAATCCAATGGACGGAGTAGCCTGGTGGGCTGCAGTCCATGGGATCGCTAACAGTCGGACAGACTGAGCGACTTCACTTTCACTCTTCTCTTTCCTGCATTGGAGAAGGAAATGGCAACCCACTCCAGTGTTCTTGCCTGGAGAATCCCAGGGACGGGGGAGCCTGGTGGGCTGCCGTCTATGGGGTCACACAGAGTCGGACACGACTGAAGTGACTTAGCAGCAGCAGCAGCAGCCCAGTCCCATAACCACCGGCACTCTGGTGCAGGCTACCGTCATTTCTCCTGAAGTCACAGGAAGCTCAGCCTGCCTGGGTCTTGGCCTTCTTATCTTCAACCTTGGCCCTTCCGGCCCCTCCGTCAGATACAGTCAGAGATGCCTGGAAAGGCTGAATCTGATCACCTTGCTCTCCTGATTAAAACATTTCAATGATTTTCCACCAGCTGGACTCTGAGGACAGCAGAGGGTTATTCAAGTGTTTTAAACTAAACAAGTGAGATGATCAAATTCCAAGAGCAAATGGCACAACAATAGGCTTTTCAACAGGCACAGTGGCAAACCTGGAGTTCTGTACATTTTCTGACACACACGCATGTATTTTCCCAGTTACAAATTCTCCCCAAAGAAACACAAAGATGTATTTCAGAATGAAAAAAACTGAACTAGAAAGGTATGAGACAGACGGATCAGAGAATAAAGAATGTGGGTCAAGAGAGACAATCAGTGTGACTGTGTAAAACGCCAATGGTCCTAAGTGGTCTAGAGAAACAGTGATTTCGTAAAATGCTGATGGTCCTAAGTGGTCTGGGGAGCAAGAAACACAAGGCAGGAGGGGTGGGGAGTGTGGGACAAGAGCTAAGGCCTTCTAAGGTCTTTGTTTATTTCATAGGAGGTAAAGATACTGACTAGCTCTAAACTGTCAAAACAAAAGAAGAAAAACAGAATGTAAAACTTTCAAACTAGTAGAGGGCAAGAAAATTAAATAAAGAAGCCTTGAAGCAGAAAAGGAGAGAGGGAAAAAAAAAAGTAGAGACAAGATTAAATAGAAAACGTAAGATAGTGAAAATAATCCAATATTTTAAAGATTCTCAGACTGGATTTTTTTTAAAAAAATCCCAGTTTGGGTTGCTTGTAAGACTTAAGTAAATGCTTATAAGACTTAAATAAAGGCTAACTGTAAGAGAATATACACACCAGGAAAACATTAACCCAAAGAAAGCTGGTAACTATGATGATATTAGATAAAACAGAATTGGGGAGGAATGTTAGGGTATAAAGAGGATTCTTACATAATGATAATTGAAAAAAAAATTCTTCAGAACATTCTAGATTGTGAGCAACAACTAATACGGCCTCAAGACATATAAGTAATAGAATTAAGAATGATTTGGAACCATCATACACAGAACTCTGTACCCCCAAAGAGAACATACCTTCAAGCATACAGGGAACATTCACAAAAACTGACCTGTACCAAGTCACAAAGCAAATCCTGACCAGCATCAGAGAATCAAAATCACATGGTCTGAATTCTTTGACCAGATGCAAAGAAGGTCGATAAGCAACGATAGCGTAACCAGAAAGACCAGGGTGGCTGCAGGGTAGAGAACGGGGTGGTTGTGGTGCTGATGGGGCAGGGAGACCAACTCAGAGCACAGGGCGTGGGTGGCGGGAGAGGGGCTGGACAGGGGTGGGGCAGTGACATGAGAGGAGAGCTCTGACTTGCCCAGCACATATATCCAGCACCTAACAGTGCCAGGCACACTGCTGTTAAAACAGGTTTTTAAAAAAACAGAAAGAAAGCTAAATAAATGCTAACTGAATGTGCCGAAATGAATCGAAGCTCCGTCCTCACAGTGCATCTCCATGACCTGGTCACAAACGCCTCACCTGTGTCTGGGAGTCTACTTAAATCTCCTTGTCTCACTTCCCTGCCCCTGGAACTCCTTAATTTTGAAATGTTTTTATGGGATTCCTAATGTAAAAATATGAGCTTCCCTGGTGGCTCAGTGGCAAAGAATCCATCTGTGAATGCAGGAGACACAGTTTTGTTCCCTGGGTCAGGAAGATCCCCTGGAGAAGAAAATGGAAACCCACTCCAGTATTCTTGCCTGGAAAATTCCATGGACAGAGGAGCCTGGCGGACTACAGTCCATGGGTTGCAAAGAGTTGGACACAACTGAGCAACCAAAACAAAAATTAAAAATCAGTATTTCTACACCTTTTATCTCATTTAATTCACTCCAAAACATGCAAATTCAGTCCTGCAATTTCACTGTTACAGATGAGGAAACAGGCCAGGCTCAGAGAGGTTAAGTAGCTCATCTTAAGATCCTCTTCTAGGAAGGGACTTAGACCCTCATCTGACTTTCTCCCTCTGTCCTCTTAGAGAGGCAGTATGGTGCCCTGGTGTAATAGAGAACGCCACTGGTTCAAATCTGGGACTCATTGGTTGTGGGTTCTCGTACAAGTTAACTGTTTTATACCCCAGTCTGTCCAAGTATAAAATGGGGATGATGATCACATAGCAACTACCATAAAAGGTTGCTATTTGCACCAAATGGGTTAATACATAAAAGGTGCTTGGAAGTATCAGACATATAATCCATTTTCAATACATATTAGCTATACAATATCATTTACCTGTTTAAGGACTCATAACTCAGATAAGAGTGTCCAAATTAATTAAAATTGAACCAGAAACATGGGCAGGTGTTGACTGCCTTACATTTAAAAATGCTGATATTGTAGCCACATACTCAGTGTTCACTTAAAAGGCCTAATTTGTCTGTCTTAAAGTGACTCAGATAACCATAGTCTATGGACCTGTAAGACTCGTTGGGAGACGCAGCACAAACCCACACTCTGAACCAGAGGCAGGTTTCTCAATCTCGGCACCATTCACATGTTGGGCTGGGTAATTCTTTCTTATGGGCGGCTGTCCTATGTGTTGCACAAACTTTAGGAGTCTGGCCTCTATGTGCTAGATGCCAGTGGCACACTCACCCACCCCACCCTACCCCATGGCACCCATTTTGTGACAAGCAAAAATGTCTCCATAGAGAACCAAATGTCCCCGGGAGTCAAGAATCACCCCCAGTTGAAAAACCACTGCTCTAGTCTTCCTAGGCTGAAACTTTGCTAGGGGGATCCAAAGCAGACCCTCTTGACTCAAGTTCAACTCTAAAGGCTATCATAAAAAAAGAGTGAAGCAAGGATTCTGTAAGGAGGGATAACACAGATTATGGAAGGCCTCACTCAACCCCATTTTTATTTACCCCACACTGAGTGCACAGAGACAGGCTGGAAGGCAGAATGCAGAGACCATTTCAATCCCGGGTGATAAAAAAGAAGCTGCAAGGAAATCAGAGTGTGTGCTTAAAACGCTCTGTCTCAGAAACCAAATGTTGTGGCATTTGTAATGGGCAGAGCATTTACACGGAGCTTTCGGCTTTAGATCGCCAAGCTTTCAGCCTCCGCTAATATTCTCAAGGGGCAGGGCTGGCCCTCTTCCATCTTCAGAATGATTCAGGTTTCCTGGAGAACAAAATGAGCCTCTAATGCCTGATATTTTCTCTCTGACAGATGGTTTCAGATGTATCAAAGTGCTAATCCTTGCTGAGGTATAGGTCTCAAGGAAGGAGAGTTTGGCTTTTAGAATGATAGGACTTGAATGATTAAGGAAGAAAATTACTCCCAGGATATTCGCCATTGTCATGTGAGCAGCCGGCTTAAAACGAAGGAAGACAGCAGAATGTGAAAAAAAAGATTTGAGGAGAAAGGAGAGGAAAAACTAAAAAATCCAGGTTAACAGTTCAGGTTCGAAACATGTCTGCTCGATGACATCTTTGGGAGTGGAAATGAAGTGGAAATAAAAACACCTTCAAGCTCAGGATAATGAGGGGCCATCCCTCCCCACAACATCACCATTCCCAGCTTCAGGGTGTGGAAGAAGGCCTGGAAACGAAGGTGGAAGTTGGAATATTAGTCTTGCCACTTACTAGCTGTGTGTCCTTGGGCATGTAATACAACCTCTCTGAGACTTCCCATCCATAAAGCACTTAATAATAACCTGCCTCAAAATGAGGTTGTATCAATTAAGTGATCCAGTATTATTCGCTCAGTCGTGTCCGACTCTTGTGACCCCATGGACTGGGGCTCCCTAGACCCTTCTGTACCTGGGATTCTCAAGACAAATAATGAAGCTGGTTGCCATTTCCTTCTCCAGGAGATCTTGGCAACATGCTTAAGGAAGACACATTAAAAAGCCTTCAGTCAATACCAGTATGAACTAGCATTTAGTGTTGACCTACTATGTCAACTGCTTTTATTACCACCTTTGAGTCTCACCAGATGCCAGGCAGTTTTAAAGATATTATACAGACAAAAGAGACGCAGGTTCAATCCCTGGATTGGGAAGATCCCAGTAGGAAACAGCAACCCACTCCAATATTCTTGCTTGGAAAATTCCATGGTCAGGGTGGCCTGACGGGCTACAGTCCATGGGATAGCAAAGAGATGGACACGACTGAGCGACCCAGCACGCATGCGCGCACACACACACGGACACGACTCAGCGACCCAGCACGCACGCGCGCACACACACACGGACACACAGATAACTACTACTGAGGATGGTGAAGGTCTCAGAGGTTGAGTCACTTGACCCCGGTCACGAAAGTTCACACAGCCAGAGTCGAAGCCGGGTCTCGCTGACTCGTGAACCAACCTCTGTCCATGGCCCCACGTGGGGAAGATGAGGGAAAGCGGGGGGAGATACTAGGGCCAGTCGGCCGCGTGGGGTCAGAGATCACTGTCACCGGGGCCGGGACGCCGCGTGGGGTCAGAGGTCACTCACTGTACTCCTCCAGCCGCATTAAGGGCCGGAAGTAGATGGGGTAGAAGGCGGCGCCGATCAGTGAGATGAAGCCGCCGAAAATGAGAGCAGTGCGCAGGTTCCGGGACATGGCTCCAGCCGGGGCTACCCGGATTCTCCTAGTGCCTGGGACTCTCCAAACCCGGCTCCCGCACGGCTGGGCCGTGACCTCGCTCGGAAGAGGAGGAACAGCTTTCGCTTCCGGGCCTTGGGGGCGGGGCTAGAAGTTGGGGCTGAGCCGAGGCAGAGCGAGGGGGAGCAGGGGTGGGATCAGAGGCGGAGCCTAGGGTGGGTGGGGCTAGGGCGATTGGGCGGGGCCTCAGGCCCGGCGCACCGCCTCCCCGGTTGTCCCGGCATCGCTTAGCGCCCAGCGAGAGCCAACCGCTGTTAAGAGTGGAGGTTTAATTGCTCATTGCTCTCTGTTCTCAGTCCCTCCCTCAGTCGCTACCGGACCAGTCTAGTTTTTCTCTCAGCTGCCCCACCCACCGCTCTTCTGACCTCGTCTACCATTCCCTCCTTTACTAACTTCTTGGTTCTTTCCGGAGGTGAAGTGAAGTGAAGTCGCTCAGTCGTGTCCGACTCTTTGCAACCCCGTGGACTGTAGCCTACCAGGCTTCTCCGTCCATGGGATTCTCCAGAGTGGGTTACCATTTCCTTCTCCAGGGGATCTTCCCTACCCAGGGACTGAACCGCATTGGGGGCGGACGCTTTAACCTCTGAGCCACCAGGGAAGCCCCACACTAACAGGAGGTGTAGGATCTTTATAGCTCGCTAATTTAATCCTCGTATCTTTTACTAAGTCACTTAAGTCGTGTCTGACTCCCTGCGACCCTATGGACTGTAACCTGCCAGGTTCCTCTGTCCATGGAATTCTCCAGACAAGAATATTGGAGTGGATTGCCGTTTCCTTCTCCATATCTTTTACAGGTGAGGGAATCTTGGCTTGGCTGCGCGGATTTGGACAAGTCACTTGGCCTAAAGGGCGATTTGAGGGGATTAGAGACAAAAGTGCAAAATGCCTGGCCAAGAAGGCCTGCAAGGGATTCTGAAATCGGAGCCACAGGAGCTTCAGACAAAGATTAACCCGGGAGGAACGTTATTTCAACATCCAAGCTACAAGCAGATCTTTTCCGACTGATTTTCCATGTCCTCCTTTCTCCTTCCCCTTGCTGGATGTCAGGATTATGGATGAGGACAGAGAGTGAATAGAGATCAGCACAGGGCAGGGAGCCAGCAGCCAGTCCCACTGAAGGGACCTTGGGGCTCTGCCTCGTTGCTTGAGGCGGGAGCCACTGAGGACAGACATCTGCTTCCTCTTCCTATGATTGCCATCCTCCAGGCTTCTATGTGTGCCCTGCTGGCACAGGACCCACCCAGGGGTACTGGCAGCTGAGACTAAGATTCCTTGGGCCTTCACTCAGTCCTTTATTTCAAAAAAGAATGATACCAGCTACTGGGGGCTGCGGAGCAAAGATCCCAGCAAATCTTGACCCCAGCATCATTATTAGTTCAGGAAATTATCTGCTATCTTTCGGAAATGGTGTAAAGGGCACCGGTTTCCTCTGTTTTGGTAGTTTTGTAGTTGAATCAAGCTATTCATCCCACTCCAGTACTCTTGCCTGGAAAATCCCATGGACGGAAGAGCCTTGTAGGCTGCAGTCCATGGGGTCGCCAAGAGTCCGACGCGACTTCACTTTCACTTTCACTTTTCACTTTCATGCATTGGAGAAGGAAATGGCAACCCACTCCAGTGTTCTTGTCTGGAGAGTCCCAGGGATAGGGGAGCCTGGTGGGCTGCTGTCTGTGGGGTCGCACAGAATCGGAAACGACTGAAGTGACTTAGCAGCAGCAGCAGCAAGCTACTAGTTACTTCCATACTTCCAGAAGCATGTAAATTAGGTGTTTGATCTGTCAGCAGGTTTATGGACAGTCTTCTATGCCCCAAGCATCAGGCAAAGTGCTTTGGGAGGCACAAGGATGAATAAGATTGTTCTCCAGGATCCTGCCAAGTGGATGAAAAGAAAGGACATAAACATAACAAGATAACTGATGACCCAACTCTGCCTGTTGCTGTTGAGTGATAAGGTCCTGTGGGCTACAGGAGTTCAGAGCCGGGAAGACAGATGACTGTAGGGTGAGACAGCTGGTCCTCGGGCGCTTGCAGGAGCATTTTAGGGTGAAAACAGAAGACTTCATGGCAAAGAGGGAAGCTGCAATGCATGCTTTATATCACGTGATATAAAAGTCCCAGGTATAGGACTTCCTTGGTGGTCCAGTGCGGGGGACACAGGTTTGATCTCTGGTCTTGGGAGATCCCACATGCTGTGGAGCAACTATGCCTGTGCACCACGGCTACTGAAAGCCACACTGTAGAGTTCGTGTTCTCCAACAAGAGAAACCAGCACAATGACAAGCTAGCACACCACAGTGAAGAGTAGCCCCCCGCTTGCTGCAACTAGAGAAAGTCTGCAGGCAGCAAAGAAGACCCAATGAACCAAAAAAAAAAAAAAAATCCCAGTTATAGCGCACATTTTAGACTCCCAGCATCCACTTCTCTTTCTGTTAACAGTACCCCAAGTATCTTTTGGCAGACCACTCTTCTCCCATTCTCAATCTGTGAGGTAATCTCTACCTTCTCCCCCTAACTCCAACCCTTACTCTTTTCCAGCTCTGAATGTTAACCATACAACCAAGCCTGACCGAGCTCTCTTACTCATCACAGGGGTTGATTGGCACTGGACTCAGGTCTGATTGTCCAATGTTGCTGCATTCTCAATCTGTGAGGTAATCTCTACCTTCTCCCCCTAACTCCAACCCTTACTCTTTTCCAGCTCTGAATGTTAACCATACAACCAAGCCTGACCGAGCTCTCTTACTCATCACAGGGGTTGATTGGCACTGGACTCAGGTCTGATTGTCCAATGTTGCTGCATCCTCCAAGCCAAATGACGCACATAGAGCCAACCATAGTCTATCCCAGCTGCTGGGAGGCTGGATTTGAACTTGAGGGCGTGAGACCCTGGAATTGCTGGGGACCAGCGTTTGGAGACTGAGAATGAGGACAGTAGAGCTCTCAGCAGAAGAGCTGAGAGTTGGGGAGAAATCAGATGCTGACACTACATTTGAGCACCTGAAGCCAATTGTGCCCCCAAACAGATTTCTCAGTAACATGAGCCAATAAATCCCCTTTTCACTGAAGCCAGTTTGAGTTGGCTTCTGTCTTTTAAAACAGAAGGAGTTCCAGATGAAATCACCATGGGTGTGATTTCATTTGCTCAACACCTCCACAAGCTCCGAATAAGGATTACCCTATTATTTAGATCAGAACACCAAGAACCAGAGACCTCGCACCATTGACTGAGCCAGGGCTAGGGCTGAACTCTCAGGATTCCTAATTGGATAGGCTCTTCCATGACATCCTGCTGTCTTTGTGAGCAGTCTTGGCAGTTGGTTGACTGAGTCCTATCCATGGAGTGTGTTAAAGCCAGTGCAGAGGGCGCCAGGATGTTCTTGTGAGGTGCCAGTGGCGCCTCCAAGGCAGGAACAGGACCAGCACGGGGCAGATGAGCCACCCCCTCCCCAGGGCAGTGTGGCAAGTAACTGGTGGTTCCGCTGTCCACTCCTGTTGAACCGGAGGTATCAGCCTAGTGAACAGCCAGCCTATAATCTATACAAATGTCACGTACAGATTGACATGTGCAAACGACAAGGTAAATGATATATTGGCGTCATTATATTGTCACTTGCCTGCCACTGACTCCTACCAGATACAACTCTGATCCCAAAGTTCTTCCCCTTTCTGAGGATCCCATTGATCAAACAGATTCAATCAGCAAATACTTATTTTGAGCCTACTCCAGGCAAAGCCCTGTGCTGGTTGATCAGGAACACAAAAAGGAAGCAGTCAGATCAGTATTTGCATATCTGACCGAGGTTCACCGAGCCAGGTGCTGGTGGATGCAACAGTGAGTTGAGAGGAGAATCTGTTGTCTTCGTGGTGGCTACAGTCTGGCAGAGGTGTTAGCTGTGGATAGTAATTACTTTTTGGACACTCAGCCTCTCCTAATGATACCTCCTGGTTCTTTTCTGAGGATGACCTTTCATCTTGGCATTCGTGGTTGGACTGTAAGTCCAGGGGCCCTGTGCATTCCTAGCAGTACTGACACCAAGGCTGTAGAACACTTCCCCTGTGCCAGTCACTGACAGGTTTACACCATCAGTACTCACCAACCCCCATAGCTAGGTATCCCCACTGCAGGGGCGGAATCTGGAGCAATGGAAACAGGACTAGCTCAAGGTCACATGGCTAGTAAGTGGCAGAACCTGGATACAAATCCATGCTGTCTGGCTGCAGAGACCAGCCCTTACCATCCCTCTAAAGTGACTTGCAAGGTCAGTGAGCTCATGTTGTCTGAGTATGGGTTGCTCCAACCAGACCCAGTTGTTCTTTTTCTCCTAGAAATAAGACTCCTGAGGATGATGACACAAGGACAGACAGCACTGTTGCAGTGGAATTCTTCCATTGCTAATGTTCTGGTAGGATTATGGCATATCTCCCACT
Source organism: Oreotragus oreotragus (assembly GCA_006410675.1). NCBI lineage: Eukaryota > Metazoa > Chordata > Mammalia > Artiodactyla > Bovidae > Oreotragus > Oreotragus oreotragus. The sequence goes on along the minus strand of SJYX01013276.1, from coordinate 285,404 downwards.
TGCCCGGGGTCCTATGTGTGCACTTGCCTCGTTGTCCCACCTTGCAGCCTGATTCTCAATTGTTTGTTGTATTCTACAGGTCACCCCATATGCTTCCAGTAAACTCCCTTTGGATTTCAGTTAGTCAGAGTCAGTTTCAGTTGCATGCCACTAGGAGCCCTAATAGATAAAGAAATGCCCACAATTACCTCCAACACACAGCAGAGATGAAGGGCTTGGAGCTTCATAGCTGTGCTAATGTTTGTGAATGCCGAAGGAGGTTCGGGTCTGGGAAGGTATTCACACAAAGGGAGAGAGAGCTCAAGGGATGAAGGGAGACGGGATGCAAATCAAATATGTCAGGAGTCCTAGGGTGCATATTTTCATCTCAGTCACCGAGAGAGAAAAAAAAGTCGGTTTGGGCTCCTGTGCGGCACTTCCTCCTTCTTGCCTTGCATGTGAAGATTGAATGCTTGCAGGAAGCAGACCACCAGTGGTGTCTCGCACGGAGTTCAGACAGACATCAAAGTTAATCCGCTCTCTGATCTGAGCAAAATGTGACGAGGGTTTCCTGGGACAGCAGCTCTACTAATTGTGGCGCTGCAGCCCGGCTGCTGTATTTTTAGACTATTGTGGATTCCCAGGAAGTAGCGTCACCTTCTGCCAGAAAACAGTCAGACTAGAAGCCTGGGCTTTGGAGAGGAGTGAGATCTAACACAGGACCCTCTAGACTTGTTCTTTTGAGAATACGAGAGGAAGCCAGGGAAACGCTTCCCTGTTTTTCTTGAGCTCTGTGGCTCTCTCAGTCCCCACCTGTCTGTATAAATATTTCCAATTTATATCACTTGTCAGGTTTTTCTGCTTTGATGTGTTCTTTATATCTAAGAATTGAATTGAATTGAAAGTTGCTCAGTCGTGTCAAACTCTTTGCGACACCATGGACTATACAGTCCATGGAATTCTCCAGGCCAGAATACTGGAGTGGGTAGCCTTTCCCTTCTCCAGGGGATCTTCCCAACCCAGGAATCAAGCCCAGGTCTCCAGCATTGCAGGTGGATTCTATACCAGCTGAGCCACAAGGGAAGCCCTTATATCTAAGAGATTTCCCCCAAATATCCATCTTGGCTTCTTCTCTCTTGCCAGCGATCCACCTTACAGTTGTAACTAGTGCCTTTATGACTTCCGGATGTCTAGACTCAGCCTCAGGTGCCTGATGGCCAGCTTCGGATTCAAGAGCCACTCATTCCTGCTTCCCCTGCCCATCACTTTCATGGCACTGGCTTGGTTTGAGGCCTCACCTGCTGACCTTGGCTATGGCTGTCCAACTTGTCTCGCATGTGTCACCCTCTTCAGCCACCAACTGTCTCATTCGTAGGACAGCCAAAATCATCTTCTGAAACCATAGATCTGGTCAATCAATTCTGCTCCTCTCAGAAGCCTTCAGTGTCTCTCTAAAGGGTCAGGACCTGTCATCCAGGACTCCAGGCTCTGGTCAACAGG
>SJYX01013276.1:227169-280006 GCA_006410675.1 Oreotragus oreotragus | reverse complement strand
GACATTACTTTGCCGACTAAGGTTCATCTAGTCAAGGCTATGGTTTTTCCTGTGGTCATGTATGGCTGTGAGAGTTGGACTGTGAAGAAGGCTGAGCGCCGAAGAATTGATGCTTTTGAACTGTAGTGTTAGAGAAGACTCTTGAGAGTCCTTTAGACTGCAAGGAGATCCAACCAGTCCATTCTGAAGGAGATCAGCCCTGGTATTTCTTTGGAAGGAATGATGCTAAAGCTGAAACTTGCGAAGAGCTGACTCATTGGAAAAGACTCTGATGGTGGGAGGGATTGGGGGCAGGAGGAGAAGGGGACGACCAAGGATGAGATGGGTGGATGGCACCACGGACTCGATGAACATGAATCTGAGTGAACTCCGGGAGTTGGTGATGGACAGGGAGGCCTGGCGTGCTGCGATTCATGGGGTTGCAAAGAGTCGGACACGACTGAGTGACTGAACTGAACTGAACTGAACTATTAGTTCCGTATTCCTTATCAGGATCTCCTGTCATAAAACAACTCATGCAAATGGTTACTACAGTGCCTGGCCAGGGTGGGCAGCTTCAGTCAGTGTGCTTCCCCTAACACAACCACTGTGTCCTTCAGTAGGTAAACAGATAAATTATCTGTGGTACAGACAGTGGAATATTATTCAGCACTAAAAAGAATTAGCTATGAAGGAAAAGACTTGGAGCAGCCTTAAATGCATATCACTAAGTGAAAGAAGCCACTCTGAAGTCTACATACTGTGTGACTTTCTAGAAAAGGCAAAACTATGCAGATGATAAAAAGATCAGTGTTTGCCAGGGTTAGGGAACAGGGAGAGATGAATAAGCAGAGCCCAGAGGATTTTAAAGGCAGTGAAAATACCTTTATGCTCCTGTAATAATGGATTCCTGTAATTTTACATTTGTCCAAATGCATAGAGTACACAACGCCAAGAGTGAATCATAACAGTAAGCTATGGATTTTGGATGATAATTATGTGTCAGTGTAGGTTTGTAACACACATTCCACTCTGGATGGTGATAGTGGGGGAGGCTGTGTGTCATATGAGAGTAGAGGCCATACGGGAACTGTCTGTACTCTGCTCAGTTTTGCTGGGAACCTAAAACTGCTCTGGAAAAATAAAGTATATTTTTCAAAAACCCTCCCCCTACCATTAGAAGAGGTTTAGTAAGCTGTTTTAATTTCTCCAGAAGCTATGGAGAAAAGAAACAGACTTTGAAGGGGGAAAAAAATCCATGTTATAACAAAAACCTGGGGAAGGGGGGAAGGGATTACTCCAGATGAAAAGAAAATAAAGGGATAGTTGATAGATAGACAGACAAAATAAGAAGTGCTGGAAAGAAAAACTGAGCCAGCAAGGGGCTGGGGTTTGGGGTTGGAGTGGGGGATGGGAAGGCAACTATTTTTACTTAGGTGTTAGGAAAGGCCACTCTGAGAAGGCGGCAGACATCTGAGTGAAGGGAAGGGGGGAGCCCTGTGAATATCTGGAGGAGGAACCAACCAAGTGGAGGGTCCTGGGTGCAAAAGGGGTGAGCACTCGGTATGCTTGCTGTTCCAAGAACAGAAAAGAGGTCTGTGTGGCTGGAGTGCAGTGAACCGAGGGGACGTGGAGGCGGCCCAGGCAGGAGCATGGTGCCCAGGGGCATCAGAGGCTGTGCGGAGAACTCAGGATGTTCCTGTGTGTGTGATGCGGAGAGCCACGCGGGATCCCCAGCAACCTTCCAGTGCTGCCATCTCTTGGGGAAGTCCAGTTGCTCTGTGGTTTTCATTCTTTGCACGGATGCCTTCCTCACCCACGGGCCCCCTTGTTTCCCACAAAGCCCTTTTGCTCAGAAGAGCAGAAATCAGGTTTCCTTCCTGGCAGCAAAGTAATCCCCCCCCCATTATTTGACCCCAGTGACCTTCTGGGCTTCTCTTTCCCATCTCTCCCAGCACCTACCTCCGGCAGCCTTATCTGTTTGCCTGGTGCTAAATGCCGCCGCCTTTGCCTGCCTGGCTCCTTTGCTCTCACTCTTCCCTGTGTCTGGGTGACTTTCTCCCAGAGCATCTTGTCACAGTCCTTCTCTCCCAGGACATTCTCAGACCCCTCTTTTTCTAGGAAAGCTTCTAGATCACTTGATTTTAAATGAACTGGTCTCTCCAAAACTCCCATTTGAATTATTTTTGGCTGCATAACTAGCTACCCCAAACTTAGCATTTAAATATTAAAATGATGTTTTACCATCTCTTGAAATGCTGTGGGTTTACTAAGCCTTCTGCATCTCAGGGGTGTCTGGGCGCTGGTACAACTGAAGTCGGCCAGGGGCCTAGCTGGGCTGGACCATCTAAGACAGCTGACAGCTGATGCTCAGTGACTGCCAATGGGAGCACCCATAGGTGGCATTTCCCAGCATGGAGACTCTGTCCCGAGAGGGATTATCCCAAGGAAGTCAGGAGGGAGCCACAGACTTCTGATGGCTTAAGATTTGGAAGGCACACCTGTAATCATTTTAGCAAAGGTCGTGGATGGACTAGATTCAAGGGGCAGGAGGCTGGAGCACGCGATGGGGGCTAGACCTCAGCTCTGCTGATGAATCAGCAGGGTTGAAAAACCCAGACCATTGTCAAAGACCACAAATCTCTGTCTAAATGGGGAAGGGGCTGACCCGGTCAGACTCTCTGCCCCTGGAATTTCAGCTGGTAGGTCAGGGAGAGTTGGAGCTCAGCAGAGGGAGTAGAAGTTGGACAGATGAACAGGAGGAGGTGATAGGAGCACGAGGGGAGCTCTGAGTAAGCCAGGGTGACGAGTTAGTAGAAGCTGTCAGAGAAAAGCTGGGTTGAGTAGATGGGGGAGGAATTGCCTGGGAGTAACAGGAAGCAGGGCATGATGGAGGAGAGGAGAGTGAAAACCAAGATTCACAAATCCTGCTGCTGAAAAGTAACGAGATACCTTAAGCTCGAGGACTGCCTGGGATTCATGTATTCGTTCATTGATTTCTACCAGTTTTATGGAGCACCTGTTATATGCCAGACACTATTCTAAGAGGATGAGATGGTTGGATGGCATCAGTGACTCAATGGGTATGAGTTTGAGCAAGTTCTGGGAGATGGTAAAGGAAAGGGAACCCTGGCGTGCTGCAGTACATGGGGTCACAAAGAGACATGACTGAGCGACTGAACAGCAACAACAAATTTTAAGCATTAGACAAAGTCCTTGCCTTCGTGGTGCTTGTATTCTAGTTGGGGAGGTAAATAATAAATAGACAAAAGTAAAAAGAATGGACTGGTTGGATCTCCTTGCAGTCCAAGGGACTCTCGAGAGTCTTCTCCAACACCACAGTTGTGTTCTAGACTTTATTTATTTATTTTCCTTTAGACTTTAAATGGATGGTAACCATTAGCCATTGAGTCTTTGGATATCAAATGGTAGGGCTAATGTGTATAGACAAGTGACAGGCCATGGTTTGTCCCCCAAATCTCTGGAGCAGAGTCTCACTTTTCTGATTTTCTTAGTACAGACATTCCCTGTTCATCTTCGCCCATATTCTTTTCTCCTTCTTAATCTTGACTTTTCCCACTGTTCACATTCTCCTTCACACTTCCCTAGTGCTGACTCCATTTACCCAGCTTTACTTTAAAAACAGTTTTACTTTTAGGCTGCATTAAAAGCAAATAAACCCATAACGGCTCTTAAAAATGACAAAAGGATATCTGAAAAACAGAACAAAAACATACTCCAAACTAAACTATGGTATTTCTTATATTCTCCAAAGTCTGTTTCCCATTAGATGAGTAAGAGACACTCTGGGGCATTGAAGGACCATTTCTATACTCATAGGTCTTGCTAAGAGCCTGCCTGAAGATGGGCGTGAATTGCAGTAGTCAACTGTTCTTAACCAACTTGCCACTATTTTTTTTCCCCCAGAATAAAAAACAAATGCAGTGGTGGTGATTGTCTCTCATTTTTGAATTGAGAAATGATTAGATTATAACGGAGCCATTGGTGGCTTCATCAGTTTATATGGGGTGACTCTTTTCAAAGTAAATACCTCACACACGTGAATTCGGGCTACACCGTCTCCCTTTCTCACTCGCTTGACATCATACTTTTCTCATATCCAGTTGTGATTATAATACATAGTTCTTAATCTAGATATTATTGAGTCTATCACAGTGGTACATCCTTCTCTGGATTCTGTCTCTGTGACTACTTTTCTTATCATTAAATTAAAAACATATTTATTTTTATAAGTAACACATAAATGTGCTTTGCTTGTTAAGAATAATTCTGGGTAAGGCTGAGGTTCCCTTTGTGATGCTTCTGTTTGTATTATAATGCATGATCCTTCACTGTTCATTTTGTTATAAAATGGGTGGAAGTATAAAATTTTTCCTCCTTAAAGGACATCAGGAATTTAAGCTCTTTCCTCTCAACGCTTTCCTATGTAGGTCTAGCTCACAGAGTTGACTGCTTCATATTTGTGTCTCCTGCAAGCTTTAATGCTTCCAAATTGGCTCAGCCTTGACTCTTTCCCTTCACTTCAATTTATTGGGAGTAGCTTCATCAGCAAAGGGTTCAATGCCCAATCCAAAACCTGTTTGCTTATGTAAGAAACAGTGGAAAAGGCAGCTCCCCTTCAATGTCATGGAAGCTGGTGGGAGGTAGTGGCTGGGGAACTTGTGTCCTAGAGGCGTGTCCACTGGGAGCCAGGGAAAAGGAAAACCTTCCTCTCTTGCATCATCTGGTCCTTCCAGCTGTTGCTCAGCAGTGTTTGATCCAGGAATCTTGTCCAACAGGGAATTATGAAAGGGAGGACGCAGATGGTTGGTTCTGATAGCATTACTTTAGGCACAGCCTTTGCTTGAAGTTAGTAGCCCTGTTAAAAAGGCGGTGACTCACTGAAGCAGTTTCCTTACTGTGTTAGGGAACTAATATAACCATCACTTACAGGGAAAGCATGAACCATGTGTCTGGACCATGTCCGATTTGAGCAGCAAGCACATAAATGCCTACCATTGCAGGACCTGAGAAGTGGGACTTTCTCCCGTGGCCAACTGGTGGTGGACGGCTGGGAACAGCTTCTCACCCACCCATCCTCCTTCTAAGTCCAAGGGCACTGGAACAACTCGCCTTTGCTGCTGGTGCTACAGCGTGCACAAGAGGGCAAATGGATGCAGCTGTTCTTCCCAAGAACAGAGGCTCCAGAATCGCTATAGGAAGGGATTGAGGGTGAGACGCTGTGGAAAGACTGGGATGGGGGGGTGGGGGGTGCCAAGGAGTTTAAAGCTGCATTTGCAAAATAAACACAGTTTTTACTCATGAAAGTGAAAGTGTTAGTTGCTCAGTCATGTCTGACTCTTTGTGACCCCATGGACTATAGTCGGCCAGGCTCCTCTGTCCATGGAATTCTCCAGGCAAGAATAGTGTAGTGGATTGCCATTCCCTTTTTCACAGTATCTTCTTGACCCAGGGCTGGAACTTGGATCTCCTGCTTTATAGGTGGATTCTTTTTATTTATTTATTTATTAAAAAAAATTTTTTTGTATTTATTTATTTTTTAACACGAACTCCCAAACATGAACCCCCCCTCTCACCTCCCACCCCTATAGGTGGATACTTTATCATCTGAGCCAGCAGAGAAGCCTCTTAGTTTTTCCTCGTATCACATGTTTATTTAGGGTAGTTTTGGCAAGTGAAGTGAAAGTCGCTCAGTTGTGTCCAACTCTTTGTGACCCCATGGTCTATACAGTTCATGGAATTCTCCAGGCCAGAACAGCTAGCCAGGAGTGGGTAGCTGTTCCCTTCTCCAGGGGATCTTCCCAACCCAGGGATCAAACCCAGGTCTCCCACATTGCAGGCAGAATCTTTACCAGCTGAGCCACCAGGGAAGCCCAAGAATACTGGAGTGGGTAGCCTATCCCTTCTCCAGCAGATCTTCCCGACCCAGGAATCTAACCGGGTTTTCCTGCATTGCAGTCAGATTCTTTACCAGCTGAGCTAGGCTGCTGGAATTATAAGAGATCTAGTAGTTCCCCCCAATCACCCTTTAGCACTGTCTCCACTTGCCCTCTTTTTCAAGTAATTAATTCATTAGTTAGACTGTGCCAGATCTTGGTGCGGCATCTAGAATCTTTTAATTGTAGCATGTGGGCTCTATTTCCCTGACTAAGGATCAAACCCAGCCCCCCTTCATTGGGAGCACAGAGTCTTAGCCGCTGGACCACCAGAGAAGTCCCACCATCTTTTTATTTAACTCTTGTTTTCCTCCTGTTATCAAGAGTCTGACTCTGGGGCAAGTGGCCATATTGCTGCTCCTGTGGTTTTAGGGTCTGAATGGGAAGGGACTGAATGTGTCTATAACAGTCTGGCTGTAATATGTGTCGGCTGAAAAAGAGTAAAACTTTGGGGCAGCACGGAATAAAGGAATCTGCCATGCTGGAGTCAATAGCCACTTTTGAGATTCCAAACTGACTTTTGTTTTAGAACATATTTAAAGCTTTGTGTTAAAACTGCATGGGAGTGGAGAGTGATGTTTCTAAGCTTCTTCTTTAACTGAAGGCAAATATAAGACGTCTCAGCAGTGGTGGAGGGAATGTGTCACGTGGATGGTTGTGCAGACGGGAACATCCCTTTTACCCATCAATGGGCTGAGGGCAGGAGGCAGGGCAAGACGTGGGGAGATGTACTGAGGCCTTGGTGTCGTTTAGTCTCTAAGTTGTGTCCGACTCCATGCAACACCACGGGCTGTGGCCCGCCAGGCTCCTCTGTCTAGGGAATTTCCCAGGCAAGAATACTGGAGTGGGTTGTCATTTCTTTCTCCAGGGGATCTTCCTGACCCAGGCATCGAACCTGTGTCATCCTGCAGTGGCAGCTGGATTCTTTACCACTGAGCCATCAGGGAAACCTGAGGCGTTTGTAAAACAGGTGAAAAAAGAAGACCAAAAGCAGCCCCTTTCTGAGATCCTGGTCCTGGAATTCCAGGTCTCCTCCACCTTTCAGTTCACCCATGAGCCCTGCCTTCTGGCTCTAAGACAGTGATGCCCTCTTGTTTTCTCAGCACTGATCTGACAGCTGGTTTGAGCTTGGTTTCCTTGGTGGCTCAATGTAAAGAACCCACCTGCCAGTGCAGGAGATGCAGATGTGATCCCTGAGTTGGAAGATCCCCTGGAGAAAGAAATGGCAACCCACTCCAGTACTCTTGCTTGGAAAATCCCATGGACAGAGGAGCCTGGTGGGCTACAGTCGATGGGGTCACAAAGGGGCTGAACATGACTTAGTGACTGAACAACAGCAACGAGCTTAGTTTACTACAGTCGGATGAATGGGCAAGTGTGCCGGTTCTTATTTTCTGGGTTGTGATAGGAAACATTCTTAGTTTCTGTGTTAGTGTGATAGGGCACGTATCACAAGGCCAGTACTATTTCTCTTGTATTTTTTTGCAGGTCATGTGTATGTGTGTGTTAGTTGCACAGTCGTGTCCAGCTCTTTGCAACCCCATGGATTGTAGCTCACCAGGCTCCTCTGTCCCTGGAATTCTCCAGGCAAGAATACTGGAGTGGTTTGCCATTCCTTTCCCCTGGGAAGCTTCCCAACCCTGGGATCGAACCCAGGTCTCCCACATTGTGGGCAGATTCTTTACCATCTGAGCATAGCGCTTCAAAAATTGCCAAAACCCTAACATGCTGTCATGATCAATTCCATGGTCCGTTCCATCTCTAGATATACTGATCTTTTGTATTCTTTGTTCAGCCTGTTCATTTAATTTTTTAAAGCAACGGTACCAGAAGTGTGTTTTAAAGGGTCAAATCTAAGTAAGGTCTGGCCTTTTTTTTTTTCCCCCTTCTGTCTTGCCTTTCCAGACCTAGATGGTGGTACATATGTGAAAGCCAGTCTCCAGCTTTTGTGTTTTAACCATTTCACTTTTCCAACTAAAAGACAGTATATATTGTATTTATCATTGTCATGAGAATACACTGCACTCTTAGCAGAAACGCTTCTCTGGTTAGCAGTCCTGTCTGCCCTCTCTTTTTCTTTAGTCTTTGTAAGGTTCGTGTCAATGTAGGTGGTGATGCTTGCTCAAATATTATGGGATGGGCATAGTTCATAATGGTACACAAGGATATGTCTTTTATTTCTTCCATTTGTGGATATTAGATTTATCCAGTTAACTTTTATGTATACTAGTTATAGTACCCCACATATACATATATTCTGAATTCCCTGCTTATGCTCTGCTGTGGGTGGAGGGGATTGGAAAAGTGAAGACTTTCAGCAGAGTAGGAACTGAGGATTTAATAAGTATCCCCAGGTTTATTTTTAACAACAACAACAAAGACAGTGATTCAGGGCTATAGGTAATTAGTAGGTTTTTGCTGTTAATATTCTGTTATTATTGTTTTTGTTCTATTAAAATGAAACTGAATTTGCCTTTTCTTTGAATTAAATTTTTTTTTCTTTTTGGAAAGAATTTCTATAGTGAAGAGGAGAAAACATGGTCTTTCATTCTTAGATAGGAGGAGAGATAAATTTTTGTTTAACAGGTAGATTAGTACAAATTCCAAAGGAGAAATAATTAAAAATCACTTTCAATCAAGTGCAGGACTTTTTTTAGTAGCTGGTTTGAGAGGAATGTTCTCTCTATATTTGAGAGGATACGTAGAAATTTTTGTTTTTGTTGCATGAATATGAGTCCAGTTAGTAATGGATTAGAACTCACTGAATAGAATAAGTACCATTAGTTCATACTGATCTAAATAAATAAATGAACAAACAAATACATGAGGGATAAGGGACAACCTTTCCTTATAATAGAATTATAATTTACAAATATAGAATGAATGATAAAAATAAAAATCATTATTAAACACATCCCACAATAATAATTATAGGCAAGAATTATTTTTTAAAACGTCTTACAGAATTTGTTACAATATTGCTTCTGTTTTATGTTCTGGGTTTTTGACTGTGAGGCATGTGGAATCTTAGCTTCCTGACCAGGGATTGAAGCTGCACCCCCCACATTGGAAGGCCAAGTCTAAACCACTAGACAACAAGGGAAGTCCTTAGGCAAGAATTATTGATAAATACAAAAATTAGTAGGAAAACCTATGATGAGAAATGGGATATTTATAGACTCAAAATATCTCCCTACAAAATACTTGCTGGTTACAAAAAATACAGAAATCTGACAAATCACCTTGCTGTGTTATGCTCAGTCACGTTCAACTCCCTGTGACACTGTGGACTGTGGCCTGCCAGGCTCCTTTGTCCATGGAATTCTTCAGGCAAGAATACTGGGTGGGCTACCATTTCCTACTCCAGGGTATCCTGACTCAGGGATCGAACCTGGGTCTCCTGCATTACAGGCAGTTACTTTGCAGTCTGAGTCACCTTGCTGCTGCTGCTGCTAAGTCGCTTCAGTCGTGTCCGACTCTGCGCGATCCCATAGATGGCAGCTCACCAGGCTCCGCTATCCCCGGATTCTCCAGGCAAGAACGCTGGAGTGGGTTGCCATTTCCTTCTCGAGTGCGTGAAAGTGAAAAGAATATTCATTGGAAGGACTGATGCTGAAGCTGAAATTCCAATACTTTGGCCATGTGATGCGAAGAACTTACTCATTTGAAAAGACTCTGATGCTGGGAAAGATTGAAGGAGGGAGGAGAAGAGGACGACAGAGGATAAAATGGATGGATGGCATCACCAACTTGATGGACATGAGTTTAAGCAAGCTCCAGGAGTTGGTGATGGACAGGGATGCCTGGCATGTTGCAATCCATGGGGTGGCAAATAGTCAGACATGACTGAGTGACTGAACTGAATGAAAGATTATATCTTCTTTAAAAATTTTATTTATTTGTGACAAGTCTTAGTTGTGGCATGTGGGATCTAGTTTCCTGGTAAGGAATAAAACTTGGGCCCACTGCATTGGGAGTGTGGCATCTTAGTCACTGGACCAGCAGGGAAGTCCTGAGATTACACCCCGTTTAACTGAATTCTGTCAGTGTAATAATCACAGTAACAACAACAAACATTTAGTGCCTACTTGCTATATACTTGAGCTCATCTAATCTCCAGCCAGACTTTATCCCCATTTTACAGATGGGGAAACTGAGGCATAGAGAAATTCAGTCTTGCCCAAGCCTACATAATTGGCAAGTGGCTGAGTCAGGATTTGAACCCACTAAAGAATCTGTGTTCCCATTCTCTCTTCTGTTTTCATCTTACAATCTTGGTACCAACAGAATGTATTCAAGTCAATCCCCGTTGGCATAACCAAAGTGTCACTGGGCAGGAGAACAAACGTGAAGAAGACGCAGCAATACAGAAAGTGAGTGGTGGCATGGAATCGTCGTCAAGTGTTCCAAGTGGCTCCCGGGGTCCAGTGCTGAGCAATCTTTTGCAGTCTGCTAGCTGGAATACAGAGCGGGAGTTCAGCAATTAGTAGAGTATTTATTTGGTCTGAGTGCCTGACGCAACTTTCCTCCCAAATCCCCATTTTCTATCTGCCAAGAGAGGTGATGGAGGTTTATGGTTCACGTTCTAGCACATCTACCCTAGCCAGGGACCTACAACTCTGAATTTCTGGCCTGCTTCCTTCCCACCAAAAGTGAATCTAGATTTACTTCCCATCAGACACAAGCACCATCTCTATGCCCTGTGAGATCCTAGTGTTAGAAGATTCAGCTTTTATCCTTTGGATATCAATCTATGCGTAGAAGTCCTTATTCTGTGGAAGAAGAGAGACTGAAGCAAAAAATAAGTGAAAATTTCTTATCCAGGCAGATGACAAATAAAATTTCAGTATTTCTTATATTAAACCACCTTCTATACCTCTGTTCTTTTATGAATATAAGAGCATGGATGGGCTAAAATCAAACAAACAGACTTAGCTCCTGTCTTGGTGCATTCAGGCTGCTCTAGCAAAATGCCATAGACCAGGCAGTTCGTAAACAACGTTTTTCACATGTCTGGAGACTACGATCATGACCCAAGATCATGGTGCCAGCATAGCTGATATGGGTCCCAGCTCTGTATGAGTCGGGTCCTTCTCATCATGTGGTAGAAGGGGGAGGGGTCTCTCTGAACCCCCCCTTTTAAGGCACTAATCCCATTCACGAAGACTGTACTCTCATGTCGTAAGCACCTCTTAAAAGCCTCACCTCCTTAGCCACTAGAAAGATAAAAGTGTAGATCACCTTATAAAAATACTTGTTAAGACCCTAGAAAGTCTTAACTGAAATGATGGAACTCTGTCAAACCACAGGGAAACTTCATTCTGAAAATACCGGCAGGTTGTGTAGTCAAGTTAATAAAACACTGGCTCTATCAGAGGCAGTGTGCTCGAACATGGACTGCTGGTCCTGCTGCATATTTCTGTTCCCTTGACCCCTGCCACTCCTTCCCATAACCATTCTTCACCTATCAGCCAGGGTTAGCTGAGAAATTGAAATCAGATTGTATAAAAGTGAAAGTCTCTCAGCCGTGTCCAACTCTTTGTGACCCCATGAAATGTAGCCCATCAGACTCCGCCTCTGTCCATGGAATTCTCCAGGCAAGAATACTGGAGTAGGTAGCCATGCTCTTCTCCAGGGGATCTTCCAGACCCAGGGATTGAACCCAGGTCTCCCGCATTGCAGGCAGATTCTTTACTGTCTGAGCCACCAGGAAAGCCCAGATTGTATGACCTGTTGATGAAATACCCCCAAGTCTTCCTAATTACTTAGAATAATAGCCAAACATCTTACTATGTCCTTAGAAGATTCTAGATCACTTGTCCCTGCCCACCTCTTCCAACCTCATCTCCCTCCATTCACTTTCCATTCATCTCCTTGCTCTCTTTCCTACAGTGCCCTCAACCCACCTGTTTATACATTCCCCACAGTGCCTTATTCTAGAATGTAAGCACCGTGAGGGCAGAGATGTTACCTACTTACCCACTGCGTCTCTAGCACCTTTTAGAATACTTGGCACATAGTAGTTGCTCAATAAGTAATTGTTGAATGACTTAAGATACCTGTTTTCTTAAATTCTCCAGCCTTTTTAGAGAAACTGTTATACAGGGAAGATAGTTGGGAAGTTTAATCTCTCTTGGGAAAGCAGGGACAGCTTTGCTTCTCATTAATTATTTAATTACCTTCAAAGCTTGGGATTTCAGGAAGATTAAAAATCTTCCCTATTTCGCTTGTCACAGCTACAGGTTGTCAAGCCTAATCACAGCACCTGTGACTCTTACACTGCTTGCTGGTGTCTGGTCTCCCTGAAGGATTAGTACAGCAAGAAAGTATCTGCAGACTGTTACTATTGGCACCTTTTGAGAGTTTAATTAATGGAGTATTTTTTTCCTTTCCTATTCATGGTCAGGATTTTGATTAACTTGTAAGTGGGAGCTTTGTCATGTAGAGGACCCCGGAGGAGGATGCCTAGGGCTGACCGAGAGATGCTAAGGCTGCCCTTAGTAGCTGGTTAAGGAATCAGTGTGTTCCAGCAACCTCCCCCATATCCGTGTGGTCCACACCCCATATGGGAAGATGGGCATGTACTGCAATTGTTGGCTGCAGTGGGTGGTTGGACTCACTGGGACTTCTCTGCTGACCAGGCATTTCCTTCTGTCTACAGCATCTTTGTGGACATGGGGGTCCCCACGTTTTCAGTGACTGAGGCCAGCAGGCAGCATCACACTCTGTTGCTTTGTCATGGGCAACTTCGTCTCAGGGTTTGGGCCTCCATCCAGGCTGCCTCAGCACTTCTGACTAGCAAGTTCTGGAAATAGTTCATCCGCAGAGCTGGCTGGCAGGCAAAGGCTTCTCCTTGGAGCGTGGGGGGGAATCTGACCACTCCCGCTCTGGCTCTAGGCACACCCATTGCTTCTACTTCTCCCTAATCTGAAGCTTTCACAGTCAGCTGAGATCTTGGGAAAGTCCTGCATTTAAGTGCATCTTTGTAGAGAGATGGAGTTGGGTTTCAATCTTACCAATGTATCTAAATCTTCTAAGCCTCAATTTCTTCATCTGCCAAATGGAGATGATCTATCCTGCCTAACAATTTTTTTTGAGCACTTTAAATGAGACACTGCATGCAACTGTTTAGAACAGTAAATGTCAGCTAATATTATTTGCATTCAAGCCTGTGGGTGAGGGCTTCCTGGTGGCTCAGCTGGTACCTGAGTATAGCTGCCAAGGCAGAAGACAAAAGAAATGTGGGTTTGATCTCTGGGTTGGGAAAATCCCCTGGAGAAGGAAATGGCAATCTGCTTCAGTATTTTTGACTGGAAAATTCCATGGACAGAGGGGCCTGGCAGGTTACAGCCCACGGGGTTGCAAAGAGCTGGACATGAATGAGGGTGCAGGTACACCGCCCCCCTGGCACCCGCCCCACACACACAGTGTGTGGCACCTTGACAAGTTAATTCAACTCTCTGGGTGTCAGTTTCCTTATCTATAAAATGAGGCCAGGAAGACTGTGTGATGGTGAAATGGGAATGCAAGGTAAAATGTCAACTGATGGATACATTGCTAAACTGGACAAATCCTAGTAAATTTCATCAGTGACTTATCTGCATCTACCCTGGCCATTAAGTTGACTTTCTCAACAAAGCCCTAAACAGGACATCCTGTCTGTCTTACTCATTAAAAAGAATGTATCAGTAGGAATATAAAATGGGGAGGGCTGTATGCAAACACTGTTGAGAAGTGAAAAAAAAAAAAAGAAGAAAGCAAATAACATTTAAATGATTATTGTATGAGTGACCGGACTATCGTCCCTCAGGGGAAAATATTTTCCACTTTGCTTAGAGCAGCAAAAAAAGGAGAAAAAAAATTTGATGGTTATTTCAAATTTGTCTCCCCCAGGGAAATTAAACCTGAGTTATGGGGTATTTTTCATAAAGCAAAGTCTAGTATAAAACTAACAAGCTAAAAAAAAAAAAAAAAACATTGTTAGGCAAACTTAGGTGGATTTGGACAGGTTGTCCTGAGTGATGGCTGTTTGGGTGCACTGGCACGCCTGCCACAGAATGTCCTCTTACTCCATCCTCATCCTGTGGGGACCTGAGTGTATCCATTGGAGTTGCCTCACCTGCCAGTGGTCCTGTCTCCCTTGCAGGGACATCCAGTGCTAATAGCTGATGTGTTCATAGACCCTCCCAGGCTATGCCACTCCCAGCAGTCCTCCTCATCCCCAGGAGTAACTGATGTGCTATGAGGACTACAAAGGCAGTATTTTTATTTTATTTTTTATATTTTGGGATTGGGTTCTTAGGATGAACTAACATATATGCAACTTTTAATCATCTTCAAATCCCTAAATGATAATGCTTGATTTTATTTTTTATTAAAAAATTTTTGTTTTTGTCTCCTCATGAGGTATGTGGTATCTTAGTTTCCCGATCAGAGACTGAACCCTGCAATGGAAGCACCGACTTCTAACTGGATGGCCAGGGAAATCTCAAAGGCAGTATTTCTATATTGAAGCTTCAAGTTATATATAAGCTATGGTTTCTGTTTGTTTGTTTTTTTTCTTCAAAAACTACACTGGGTCCTTTTCCAGAAGCCTGATAGCTTTTAGCCTCATTTAAAATGTTCTGTTCTAAGGGCTATAAGGATCAGGGACATTTCTTATTTAAATCTTTCCAGCACCTCTTTCTACAACACAACCTTCTTTTCTGTAGGGAATCCACTTCAGCTGCCCAGTCCGGGTACCCCATGCCCTTGGCCATAATGACTGGTTTGGACAGGTACGTGATCCAAGTCAAGAAAATTGGGATCTTCTTTGGATCTTTTCTGATGCTGCCATCAGGAAAGCTGTGTCTTTCCCTGGGGGTTAGATTCAGAGGATTTCAATCTGAAGCTCTGGTACCCACAGGATGAGGGCCAGTTAGAGAAACAGGAGATCCCTGATAGCATTATTTGCAGTCTGTATCAAGACTTGCCTGAAGCCAGAATGGTAGGGCATTATTTGAGCTAATAAACACCTTCCATGCTGCTTTGTTAAAAAAAAAAATCACTTTATTTTTTAATATTTATTTATTTGGTTGTACTGGGTCTTAGTCGTAGCATGTGGGATCTTAGTTCCCCATTAGGGGCTGAACCCAGGACCTCCTGCATTGGAAGCTCAGAGTCTTAGCCACTGAACTATGAGGAAGTCCCCATGGTCCCTTTGAATGGAGTTTCTGCCAATCCAATTTCTGAAAGTGTTTTGTTTGTTTGTTTGTTTTTAATTTTCAAAGCATCCTGAAAATTACAGTTAGGTTAACCTGTATATTAGGCTTTTTAAATATCGTGAATAATTGCTATAATGGAATGAATGTATTGTAAAGAAATGTGAACTAGAGGGTAGCATGTAGGGTTAAGTTTTGGATTTCCTCTAAAAATAGTGTCTCCAGTTACTGAACACTTACAATGTACCAGCTGTTTCATATACTCTATGTCCTGGCTTCTTACCACTTTCTTGCATGTTACATTATACTCATTTTAGAAAGGAGAAAATCGAGACTTAGAGGAGCTAAGAGACATGCTAAAGACCATCCAGACGGAATGTAATGGAGCCAGGATTTTATACTCAGAATTTGGGCCAGACTACCCATATCATACAGATCAAGCAAAGATTACTGCTGATTCACTCCTTCAGCACTTATCAGACATTAGCTATTTGCTGGGAGGTCCTAGGCACTGGGGATATGAAATCAATGAGACAGTGTACAACCTTCAACTATTCACAGTCCAGTGGGGGGAACTTCATTAGGGTCTTCATTGATTTGAACTGTATCCCCCCAAAAGATATTTTGAAGCTCTAACTCCCCAGTATTTGTGAATGTGACCCTCTTTGGGAATAGGGTCTGTGCAGATGTAATCAAGTTGAAATGAGTTCATTATTAAGGGCAGGCCCTCATCTGTTATGACTGGTGTCCTTAAAAGAGGGAAATTTAGACTCAGAGCCACAAAAGGAGAAGGCCATGTGAAAATAGAGGCAGAGGTTGGAGTGATGCCTCTATAAGCCAAGGAACAGTAAGGATTGCCTGTGGTCACTAGGAGCCAGGAAGGAGGCTTGGAATAGATTCTCCCTGCAAGCTCTCAGAAGGAACCAACATTGCCAACACCTTGATTTAGGATTTTTAGCTTCCAGAATGGGCTTCTCTCATAGCTCAGTTGGTAAAGAATCTTCCTGCAGTGCAGGAGACCTGGTGTTCGATTCCTGAGTTGGGAAGATCCCCTGGAGAAGGAAATGGCAACCCACTCCAGTATTCTTACCTGGAGAATTTCATGGACAGAGGAATCTGGCAGGCTACAGTTCATAGAGTTGCAAGAGTCGGACACGACTTAGCGACTAACCCGCCACCACCAGCAGCCTNTCCTGAGTTGGGAAGATCCCCTGGAGAAGGAAATGGCAACCCACTCCAGTATTCTTACCTGGAGAATTTCATGGACAGAGGAATCTGGCAGGCTACAGTCCATAGAGTTGCAAGAGTCGGACACGACTTAGCGACTAACCCGCCACCACCAGCAGCCTCCAGAAGGCTGAGACAAGCATTTTCCATTGTTTCAAACCACTCAGGTTTTAGGTTTTGGTACTTTGTTACGGTGGCCGTAAGAAACAAACACAGTCACCAGGGTCCTCCTCCCGCAATCTACGTTGATTTGAATCTTGCCTAAGATTGCTCCCAGGTGGTGCAGTGATAAAGAACCCACCTGCCAATGCAGGAGACACAGGAGACGTAGTTTCGATCTCTGGGTCAGGAAGATCCCCTGGAGGAGGAAATGGCAACCAACTCCAGTATTCTTGCCTATAAAGTCCCATGGACAGAGGAGCCTGGCGGGTGGAAAAGAGCTGAACATGGCTGAGCGACCGGGCGAGCGCATACACACACGTTCACGCAAGGTTGCTCTGCCCATGCCCCCCACCCCAGTGGCCCTCCAGGAACAAGCCTCTGCAGACAGGTGTCCCACCCTCTCCTTCCATCACATCTTGAAGGTGGGCTCCTCTTAGCCATGGCTCCCCGCTCTGTCTGCCACCACTGTGTGAAGCCACCGGGTCCTGGAGTTCCCAGTACGAGGACCCACCCTGTATGAGAGCTCTTCCCTCCACTGCCCTCTGAACACACTCTGAACTCAATGGCTGCCCAGGGGCCCACTGTTTGCTCTGGACGGGCAGGAGCCTGGAGGCACTGGACAGCTAATACCAGGGCGTTGCCCTTCCTTTATATTCCCAGGCTGTTCCGTTTCCAGGATACGGATTTCATGATTTCTCCTTTGTGATTAATGTTGAAGCTGTTTCTTGATGTACTGTCTTAATAACTTGGTGAAGGCACACAGCCTTTGGTTGGCAAATGTGACAGTGCTTTATCCGACCAGCCCTCACCCCCACCCATTCCTGCGAGTCAGGTAGGCAGCACCAGTGTGAAAGAAGACAAAAGACAAGGGGAAATAAAGTCTGAATTAATCAGTGAGTTGCCTAGGGTAGTGATGAGCTACAATTTGGACTTGCTGCCTAGAATTTTAAACAATGATCCAACTTCCTCAAGTTGCCGACTCTCTCTCAGCGCCCACAGAACTCTTCTAATAAGACGCATTCACCTGCTGATGTGTATAGCAGGCCAAATGCCAACTCATTAAAAATGGTGATGCTCCTAGTAGCTAGAGCTTTCCCTGAGGGTGAACTTAAACTTTCCACACTCCCGAAGAAGGGGGCACAAGTCAGTCACAAGTATTCCCAAATGGGTGTTCTGTCACTAGACCTTTAACACCTCAAGGCCAAGGCCCTATCTTGCTTTTTTTCTTTTTTTGTACCTTTAAGAATGTCTAACGGAGTGCATGCTTCTTACCTGCTGGTAGGCTCAGCACAGAGATTTAATCTGGGCCATGGTATGTCTTTGAGGGAGTATGGTGGTTAAGAATTTGGACTCTGGGGTTTGGGAGTCAGATTGCCTGTATTAGAATGTTAGCTGGCTGTGTGATTTTGGAAAGGTTTATTAACCTCTCTGAACTCCAGCCTCTCATCTGTTAAATAAGCTGTTAGAATGTGTCAATGAGATATGTACCTAAAGTGCTTAGCATTCAAGAAAATGACAGCCATTATTGCTATCATTAACTGGTGATTGGCAGAGCTGGGACTCTCCCAGGCTTCTCTGGTCCTGTGTACCCATGGTTGCCCATCTGGGGAACTCAATGTGGCTTCCACTGGATTGCTCATCACCAAAGGGTGAGTGGTCTCACAGATGGGGAGCCAGCAGCATTGCTTATTTCCCTCCAGAGATGGCCAGGCACCTATGCCTCCCAAGGACCCCCAGTTAGTGACCCAGAAATCGAGGGAAGATTCTTGCCTCTCTGGGGGAAAGTAGAATCCTTCCAGGTTCCTTTTAGGTCTCTTTCTCCCCCGTGTGTGCTGAGTTGCTTCAGTCGTGTCTGAATCTTTGTGACCCTGTGGACGGCAGCCCACCAGGCTCCTCTGTCCATGGGATTTTCCAGGCGATAATTCTGTCTGAATCTTTGTGACCCTGTGGACGGCAGCCCACCAGGCTCCTCTGTCCATGGGATTCTCCAGGGGATGATTCTGTCTGAATCTTTGTGACCCTGTGGACAGCAGCCCACCAGGCTCCTTTGTCCATGGGATTCTCCAGGCAATAATTCTGTCTGAATCTTTGTGACCCTGTGGACAGCAGCCCACCAGGCTCCTCTGTCCATGGGATTCTCCAGGCGATAATTCTGGAGCAGGTTGCCACATCCTCCTCCAAGGGATCTTCCTGACCCAGGGATTGAACCCATGTCTCCTTTCCTGCATTGCTGGCAGATTCTTTACCTCTGAGTCACTGGGGAAGGCCCTCTATCCCCCAAAGCTTGTCAAAGGTCCATGGGGAAGAGGCAGGAGCTCACGAAGAAGGGACTGTTTTAAGGTTTTGCTCAGCCTCCTGCCTGCCCCAGACGTGCTTGAGGTCTCTCAGATCTGGAAGCAAAGTTCCCAGTTATCCATCAGTATTAATCCCTTGGGACTTCCATAACAAAGTACCCAAAGCTAGATGGCTTAAAATAGAAATGTATTGTCTCACAGTTCTGAAGGCTGGAGTTCAAATCAAGGTGTTGGCAGAGCCATGCTCTCTGTCATGGCTGCAGGGCAAACCCTTCCTCTCACCTGTTGTATCTCCTGGCCTTTGCCAGCCCTTCTTGGCCTCTCTTGCCTTATAAATGCATCACCTCAGTCATGTGACATCTTTTTCCTGGGTGTCCTCACGTGACCTTTCCTTTGTGCATATCTGGCCATCTGTCCAAATTTCCCTTTATACAAGGACATCAGTTATATTGGATCAAGGCCCACCTCAATGACCCATTTGAACTGAATTACCTGTCAAGCCCCTGTTCCAAATAATATCTCATTCCTCAGGATTGAGGGTTAGGACTTCAGTGTATCTTTTTGGGGGAGATGCAATTCAATTCCTAACACCATCTGTGATGGTTAATTTTATGTGTCAACTTGGTTAGGCCACGGTACCCAGATATTTGATCCAATGTTATTATAGATGTTTCTGTGAAGTTGTTTCTCCAGATGAGATTAACACTTAGATCAGGAGATTTCCAGTAAAACAGACTACCCTCCATCTGATCAGTTGAAGCCTTAATAGAAACAGACTGATCTCTCTGGAAGAAGAGGGAATTCTGCCAG
This sequence comes from Oreotragus oreotragus, assembly GCA_006410675.1. NCBI lineage: Eukaryota > Metazoa > Chordata > Mammalia > Artiodactyla > Bovidae > Oreotragus > Oreotragus oreotragus. Next base: position 260,377 of record SJYX01013276.1, on the reverse strand, counting down.
CAGACCACCTTTGGACTCCAGCTGAAATCCTCCCAAATCTCTAGCCTTCCAGCCCACCCTGAAAATTTTGGACTGGCTGAGCCTCCATGATCATGTGAGTGAATTCCTTAAGACAAATTCTCTCCCTTGCCACCCCACCCCGCCCCCCATATAGATATAAATACAGTTATGCATGGTCTGTTTCTTTGAAGAGCCCTGACAAACCCACCATCCTAGGGTCCCTGTCCCTAACACCCTCTTCCTTAGGCCACAGCATCTTGGCAGGGCTGGCAATGCCTCACCTAGAGAGAGGTGAATGCCCGAGGCTGCCTTTCAACCCACTTCACTGTAAACACACTATCACTGAACCACCGAACAAGCATATTTCTGAGCCTTCAACTTGTATTATTCCCTCTGCAAAGGAAGGTTGGACGTTCAGTCTCAGTGTGAACTGCTGTAGGAGATGATGGGGAAGAAATGAGAAGAAATTCCTTTGCTTCCAAGTTAATACAGTTCTGGAAGCTACTGTTCTGTACGAGGAGTCAGAGCGGAACTGCTCTTTTAGAACAATGCACGAAATGTTAAAGACACGGTTCATGGCCTGGCGACCTACTGTTGTCTAGCAAACTGTTTCACAATTGAGTGGCTTAAAATTGTATCTATTTTATTTGTTCAGGACGCTGAGGGTGAGCAGTTCATGCTGGCCTCAACTAGCTGGTTCTTCTGCTCCATCTCTTCCGGAGTCACTGCGGCAGCTTCTGTCGCCTGGCAGTATGGCTAGGTTCAGGCTGCTGTAACAAAAATGTCAGACTTTGTGGCTTACACAACCGCTGGGAAGTTCAGGATGAAGGGGCCAGCTGATTCGGTTCCAGGTGAGACCGCTCTTCCTGGTTTGCTGAGGATGTCATATCCCTGTGTTCTCTCATGATAGAGACAGAGACCCTTTCTCCCGTGTCTCTTATAAGCGCTGAATGAGTGCTCAGTTGTGTCATACTCTTTGGGCCCCATGGACTGTAGCCTGCCAGGTTCCCCTGTCCATGGGATTTTCCAGGCGAGAATACTGGAGCAGTTTGCCGTTTCCTACTCCAAGGGATCTTCCCTACCCAGGGATTGAACCCGCATCTATTGTATCTCCTGCATTGGCAGGCAGATTCTTTACCACTGTGCCACAGGGGAAGCCCTCTTATAATAGTACTAAAACTATTCATGAGGGCTCCACCTTCATGACCTAATTACTTTTCAAAGGTCCCACCTGCAAATACCATCACACTGGGGTTTAGGGCTTCAACCTGTGAATTTGGAGGGACATAACCATTCACTCCCGGAGAAGGCAATGGCACCCCACTCCAGTACTGTTGCCTGGAAAATCCCATGGATGGAGGAGCCTGGTAGGCTGCAGTCCATGGGGTCACTAAGAGTCGGACACGACTGAGTGACTTCACTTTCACTTTTCACTTTCATGAGTTGGAGAAGGAAATGGCAACCCACTCCAGAGTTCTTGCCTGGAGAATCCCAAGGACGGGGGAGCCTGGTGGGCTGCCGTCTATGGGGTTGCACAGAGTCAGACACGACTGAAGTGACTTAGCAGCAGCAGCAGCAGTGACCATTCACTCCACAGAACTGGAACTAGATGGTCCAAGATGACCTCACTCACACATCTGACAACTGGTACTGGCTGTTGACTGTATACTCAAAGTTCTCATCTTTAAGATGGCTAGCTGGGGCTTCCTTACCTGGTGACACCCTGTGTTTTAAGAAGGTGAAAGCAGAAGCTGCAAGGCCCTTTAAGACTTGGGCTCAGGAGTCACCAAAACATCACTTCCATTGTATTCCTTTGGTCAAAGCAAGTTACAAAGCTTTCCTATGTTTGAGGCAAGGAGGAATAGACCCCACCTTAATGAAATAGACAGGAAGCAATTCAAAGTGACGTTATAAAGGAATGTGCATACAGTGATATGAGAATTTGTTGTGACAGTTTTGCAGATGATCTACCACATTCACTGAGCGAATTAAACTAGTGAATATACAGGACGAGTTCTGCCTGGATACATCAGTGGAGGTGACAGCATGATACCAATCAGAGCCAGAGATCAGAGGGGCATCTCAGACGTGTAAGGGTATGGCTGTTTCTTACGCCCTTTGACTGAGGACCTGGCAGGGAAGGGTTTTGGACTCTGTCTGATTCCAAGACTACTCTATAAATTTTTTCCTGTGAAATTAGATATTTGCTTCATCTCTGTTACAGCACAGCCAGAGGCATCTGGTAGGGCCAGCTAACGTATGTTCTTAGATTTTCCTTGGCAGAAATTATTTTTTTTCCCCCTTAGGAATTTATTTTTCTTTCCCCAAGGCTGAATCTTTGGGTTAATACCAGGGATCCACAATTCATAAATTTGTTCCTCGTGGTTTATTGTTTCAAAATGAGACTTTTAATAGATTCCGAAGACTTAATAAGAGTGCTGCCTAGTCACATAATGAAGTTACTGTGCATGTGCCTGACAGGTAGTAATTTATTATTATCCTTGTCCCTGATAAGAGTCGTACCATGCATGGTGGGTGCCCAATAAATATTAGCTGTAACAACAAAAGCAACGGAAGAAAGTTTGTCTCTTTGTGTTTCAACCAACTATTCACAACACATACTCCTTTTACCGCCGTGTCTATTTTCAGTGAATTTTATCAGTTCTATATAGAGGGGAGCCAGAGCTGTGTGTCTTTATTACTGTTAGTTTAAATGTCCTAATTTACCCTGTCATCATGTTTCACTTAGTATAGCAAGTCACAATATTTTTCTGTCCCTGCAGTGAAAGACTGCAGTAAGTTGATCTTGCTAACAAGAGATAATTATTAGCTTCCTTGGGAATGTTACTGTATATGCATTGCTAAGCATTCCAGGAGGATTAATATTTCTGTGAATTTTGGACAAGATGAGGTAGCGGCCCAGAGAGACAGGGCTGTTTGAATATTTGTCCTTGCTCCATTTGCCTCTCCATCACTGGTAATTTGTTAATGCTGCTTGTGTTCCATCTGAGGTCACGCGAAGAATTAATGCACCTCTACTGACTAATACACCCAATTCCAAAGAGAGAACGAGGTAAGACAGAACCCTGGATGTTCCTGGCAGTCACAAGGTTTGCATTCAAGAGCAATGTCTTTGCAGGGTGGTGCTTTTCTGAAAAGTCGGCAGTGAAATGGCAGTTTGAAATCACGGTTCATTGATGTTCAAGGGTTTCTTCCTCAGATGAGCAGAGCTGTTCTGGCACTTGGAATTGCAATGTTGTTTGTTTGTTTTTTTCCCTTTGCTTATTTGTTTATTTTTGTTATTATTGGGAGCAGACAGGGAAGGCAAGGGGATTTAAAATTCAGCAGAGGATCACTGAGAGTTGGAGGCTGGTAGGGCTGGAAAATCTTTGATTGTCAACCTCAGGGTCTGAAAGAAACAGAAATCTTCTGAAACATCTAGGCCTAGGCATACCCCAGTTAGACTAGACACCCTAACCAGACTGCATATGCCTGTAAGTATTGGAGGCACTGAATTCTTTTAATATGTTTCCAGTGAATTCTTCTATTTAGGAAAACTTTAGAAAAACCACAAGTAGCCAAATGCTGACATATTAACTCGAAGTGGGAATTTAGCTGTCATTAGTACTCTTGCCTGGAAAATCCCATGGATAGAGGAGCCTGGTGGGCTGCAGTCCATGGGGTCGCTAGGAGTCGAACACGACTGAGCGACTTCACTTTCACTTTTCACTTTCATGCATTGGAGAAGGAAATGGCAACTCACTCCAGTGTTCTTGCCTGGAGAATCCCTGGGATGGGGAGCCTGATGGCCTGCCGTCTATGGGGTCACACAGAGTCGGACACGACTGAAGCGACTTAGGAGCAGCAGCAGCAGTAGCAGTAAACCTTTATGCAGTATCTAGTTTATTCATTCATCAGTTCATTTCATCAACCAACAAGCATTAATAATTATTGAAAGTCTCATGTAGGCCAGATGCATGGTGGGGTTTGGGAATACCGGAGGGGGTTGTGGTCTACAGGGGAAGAAAGACAAGGAGGCAGATAGTCTCAATACAACAGGATTTATTGGAGGGGTCAGCCCAAAGGGCTGTGTGGACAAGCACAAATGTGTCAGGCCTCAGAAGGGAGTCTGGGTGAGTCCCTCTGGAGGAAGTGACTTCTCAGGTGAGGCAGAAGGTGTGATGAGAGGTGAGGCAGGAGGGTTAAACGGCACCAGGTCTGTGATGGAGTTTGGCTGATGGGAGTCATGGCCGATTTTAAGAAAGGAAATGACAAGATTAGGCTGAGGTTCTAAAGACTACTCTGCTTGCAGCGGGGAGGGTGGCATGGAGAGGTGTCCTAGGCTGGGATGCCAAGAAGTTGAGCCTGAGACTGGCTTTCTGGGCAAGCAGTTTCTGGAAGAAGTGGGAAGCATGTGTGTGGGAAGCGTGAATAGGGCAGGCAGAGATACGGTCTAGCCCCAGCCTGATCCCATGCGCAGCTCTGGGTGTGGGGGCCTATGCCTTGTTATCAGGCTGTCCCCAGAAAAGAGGCAAAACCTCCAGACATTTCCCACAAAAATGTCTAGTGCTTTTCTCCCAGCGCAAGTCTCTGAGAAGGGAGCAGCTGTGAGCTGTTAGCAGCCTCTGGTCAAGGGGACATGGGTGGGGTACCAAGAGCATCTACTCCCAGAGGGAAGGAAGAACCATGTAGGTGGTCTTGACCTCTTCCAAGGGGGGAGCTTGCAGCTTGTTGTTGCTGGAAATGAAAGGGCAAATCGGTTTCTCTAATGGAAAATGCATTAGGCTGTCTAGAAAGAGCAGCTAAGCAAAGGATGAGAACAACGGGGGATTACCAGCGGTTTGGCTGAGGGTGAGACCAAAGAGGTTGGTTATCAACCACAAAGAAAAGAGGCCCACAGTCCTGAGTTAATCAGAGATAAAGGGAGTGGGATTGGAGTGGCATTGCAGTAAGCGTCAGGCAAGGCAGGGACCAGGCTATGCTAACATCTTTAAAATAAATAATTCTCCCCCGTTTCTATCCGAAATGCTCAAGGTAATTTGCAAATATTTGCAGGCAAGTTTTCACCAGGCTGAACTGCAGGCAGAGCTCCCACTGACTTCACAGAGTGCTCCCGGGGGACAGGCAGCAAGGTGAGGCTTCAGTTCTGGGTAATTAAGACTTACGGCACCCTCGTTAGTGAAGAAATCCCGGTGCACATCATTGAAATGCAGCAGGCTCTGCAGCCCTACGGCCCCTTGGCGGCCCTGGCTGTCAGAGGCCCACTGAAGCCATCATTAATTTTGCTATCCTTCACTTTCTGAAATCAAAGGATGACATCACTTTGATTAAGAGGAACAAGCACGTTACAGACAATCAGTGGAGTCAGTTTGCATTGGTCAGTGTCCTTAGAGTCGCTTACTGATGGTGGCCTTGGGGCTCCCACAGGGATTATGAATTCTGTGAGATAGGCTGAAAGCCCACAGTCACCTTCTGAACAGGCGAAACTCTCTCCAGAACCCACCTGAACTGCTTCCTTAGTTACACTATTCTTTTCTGCTTCCCTTCCTATCACCATCTCTGAGACACCAAGGTGCTCATTGGTGGTCAATCCCAGACAGTAAGAAATGTCTCTAGAACACTCTGATCCCTCCTCGGGATCAGGGTGGAGGAGAGATGGGTAAATGAATGAGCAGGTGTCTACGGAGCTTCATCTCATGCAAGATGCTGTGCTGGCAGCTAGGAAAGGTACAAAGAATTCTGGAACACATTCCTGACCCTCAAATAGCCTACGATCTTGCAAAAGAGGTACATCTCTTCCAGCCAGGGTTAGCAGCACAACTTTGAAGGCAGACAGCCTGGGTTTGTATCCTGGCTCTATCACACTGGCTATGTGACCTCAGGCAAATTACACAACCTCTAAAACCTCAAGTTTTCGAATCTGTAAGATGGGGATAACAACAGTACCTACCTCATAGGGTCATTGTGGGGAGCAAACATATTAACAAAAGGGCTTAAACCATGGTCATTACTCAATAAATGTGACCAAGCAACAATCATTTGTAGAGTATTCACTGTGCTGGGTTTTTTATATGCTCTATTTCATCTAATCTGCAAACAACATGTGAGATGGGCACCAATGTTATCCTTGTTTTATCAATAAGGAAGTGGAGTCTCAGAGAAGTTAAGTGATTTTTTTATACAGAGCCACAAAGCTAGGAAGTGATGGAATACTGGCGTTTGTACCCAGAGTCCAGGTTCCCTAGAAGAAAATCCACGAGGGCTTTAGGTATGCCGAGAACAAAGAGCTCCCAGGGAGCTGGGGCCGTCAAGGAAGTTTTCTTCTGAGTCTTTCATCCGCGGGAGGAGCGCCTTTTATTTCTTCAGCCAATATTTGTTGAACACATACTATGATTATGCACAGAGCTGGGGATCTTATGAGTAATGCATGGCTTCTATTAACAGTTTGAAGTGGAGGAAGTAAACCATTGAATGCTACGTGGCAGGGAGGGACCTCTGTAAAAAGTCCCTCTGAGCAGGACCTTGAGGGAGAAGTTGGATGAAAAGAGATGGAAGAAGGGAGAGAAACAGGATAAGCAAAGTTCAGAGGGATGAAACAGCTCCAGGAAACCCTAAGTATTTACTTGTCTGAAGCCAAGGGTGAACGTGGATAAGAAGATAAGAAATAATTGTCATAACCAACATCCTCTGAGTACCCACAGCATGTTAAGTACTCTCTGCTATCTCTTATTCTTTCTCTAAAGTAGGCAAAATGCAGGCCAAATCTAGTCCACCACTTGTTTTTGTTTTTAGCCTAAGAGCTGAGCTAAGCATGATTTTTCACAGACGAACATTTACAAAAGATTTTGATGATAGGAAAATACTAAGACTGAACCTAATTAAGCGAAGTATTATCTTTTCTCCCAAAAGAATTCCATTATTCTCATTAGCACACCTGTATTATTATTAGAAAAGTCTTCAATCTTCAATTATTAACATATTTTGAATTTTATCAGTAAAATATGTTGTGGAAATTTATTCTCTCTCTAGTTATGTATCATAGCCTTAATTTTGCATCTTGACCTACAAACTGACCTACAAAGCTGGAAATGCTACCTGGCCCTTTATGGGAAAAGCCTGCCAACCCTTGTCCTTTCCAAATGCCCATGAGGCATCATTCTAATTTAAGGAGATCTAGGGAAGAAGCTCAGAGAAGGCAATGGCACCCCACTCCAGTACTCTTGCCTGGAAAATGCTATGGACGGAGGAGCCTGGTGGGCTGCAGTCCATGGAGTCACTAGGAGTCGGACACGACTGAGCAACTTCCCTTTCACTTTCCACTTTCATGCATTGGAGAGAGAAATGGCAACCCACTCCAGTGTTCCTGCCTAGAGAATCCCAAGGACGGAGAAGCCTGGTGGGCTGCCGTCTGTGGGGTCGCACAGAGTCAGACACAACTGACGTGACTTAGCAGCAGCAGCAGCAGGGAAGAAACTGAGGACCTGAGCCATAGCAACCTGACAAGGAATGAAGAGGATAAAACTGCCCAGACTCGGAGACAAGCAGGAAGCGAGAGGCTCCCCTGGCTGGCCTGATGTGTGTGGACCAGGGCTCAGGTCTGGGGCACAATGAGAGTGAGGCTTGTTTCCCAGAAAAGAATTCCTGGCCAGAGGCAGTGTGTTTCTCCCTTTAACCAGGTATATTCCCAGTGCTGCAGGAAGTGCCAGAGGAAGTGCAGGTCTGGTGGACTAAAGGTGGGACAGACAGGTGGAGCTGGAAATGGCACGGGGGATAAATATGTGGAGATGTCCAGGAGGAGGGTGAGTCTCCAGAGCCAAGGATAGAGTTTAGAGTCATTAGGAATGGGGGCTGAAACCTCGGAGAATCAGAATTCGTGTACCAAGGGAAGAAATTATTCCCTCTGTCAACAGGAGTTGAACAGTTCACCTTTTCAGATTGAGAGCACGGATAGAACACTTACTCATCTTTGAAGCTCTTGGGGGGTGGGGAGGAGGGGAGTGGGACCAAGCTGAATTCAGTAGATCTGGAAAAAGGAATCAGAGCTATTTTTGGAAAGGGTTATCCATGTCAGTATATGATATTTCTTCACACACATACACACGCACGTACTCCAAAAGATCATGAAGGATATATTTTTAAAACTCCAGTGTGTGCATTAATTCACACAGAATTATCTGATTAGCTTCAGAGGCTGCTGACTCGAAGATCTCCAAGTAAAAGCACAGGGGAAAACATTCGTTGTGATTGAGAACAAAAGGGGAATTTCCTTCTAGAGAAGTTTCAGGAAAACAAAGGAAGAAGCCGCTCCTGGTTACATAAGTCCAACCTGGGAAAGTAAAAATCTTTGATTATCTATTTATGCCCTGCCAAACTCAGAGCCCAGAGGATATCAGACGAGCCTAAAAGAAACTGATTTCCAGCACTTCTCCTTTCCCTTGTTCATGTTCGTGGTCTCTGTAACCTTGAGGGACTAGCCTGCGTGGGCTTCCTGCTGGTGTGCGCTCCAGGCAGGGCCTGTTCTTTATGGGAAAGAGAGGTGCTGGTGAGGGAGAGACTGGGAGGAAGGGAGAGAGGCAACCATGCCATGCCGCCACCTAACTGGGGGCAGGACCGAGTCAACTTGCCAGCTGAGGGGCTCGATTCTCTTAGACCTACTGTTTCCCCAAGAACTCTCAGGGGAAATAAGGGGGAAAATGTGAGGCTGTCCAAAACTCTACAGGGAGCAAGAGCAAGGGTTTATCGAGGTTTGGGGTGTCCCTAGTCTGAAATTTTTGCCTCGGCTTTCCTTGGGGCCAGTCCTGGACTGTAAGGTTCTTGTGTGTAAGTTATAAAAATATGACCCATTGTCCCTGGACCCCTTCTCCCCCTCACTCTGGGCAGCCCGAGGCTAGGACGAACGGTAGAGCAGAGTGAGCAGCCTCCCGCTTGCCCCGCTCAGGGAGCCTGGGGGCAGAGCATACCTGCACATCTGACCCACCCCTGCCTCCACACCCCCACTCGCTGATCCCCGTTGTGTGTGCCCTATTTGTTGCTGTTGTCATTTAGTCACTAAGTCGTCTCCAACTCTTTCTGCAACCCCATGGGTGTAGCCTGACCAAGCTCCTCTGTCCATGGCATTTCCCAGGCAAGAATACTGGAGTAGGTTGCCATCTCCTTCTTCAGTGGTTCTTCCATACCCAGGGATCGAACCTAGGTCTCCTGTATGTATAGGGGCAGATTTGTCTGTTTTTTAACCACTGAGTCACCTGGGAAGCCTGCCCTATACATTAATTTGCAGAAAAAGCAGCATCTGGAAAATGGGTGCTGCAGAAAACCAGATGACATGGGGGAGGGGTGGTTAAATTAAGTAATTAATGTATATCCATCTCAAATACTGATCTTTTCCTTGGACAAATAATGTAACAGCTAGGAGTCGGATACGACTGAGCGTCTTCACTTTCACTTTTCACTTTCATGCATTGGGGAAGGAAATGGCAACCCACTCCAGTGTTCTTGCCTGGAGAATCCCAAGGACGGGGGAACCTGGTGGGCTGCCGTCTATGGGGTTGCACAGAGTCGGACACGACTGAAGCGACTTAGAAGCAGCAGCAGCAGCAGCAGCAGCAGCAGCAGCAGCAGCATCCCCGGGGACACATGGCATTTCCTGGACTCTATTCTCCCTTGGATTTAATTCTGTGAGAGATCATCCAGGAGGCACTCTGAAAAACTGCAGCCACACTTTTGAGTTGCTAGGGTTCGACTGAAGAAGTGATTATTCTATTGTTCTAAATGGAACCGGAGAGCAAGACCACAAGATCCGGGAAAGCCATTAATAAAAGAAAAGGCAACACATTCCCATATCTAATACAGGAATGATATTTTCATGAGCTATCTTCCAGAAAGAAAAATGCATATGCAGAAATAACATGGATAAACCCAAACCATTATCCCTCCCAATTTGAAGGGAACATATGATGTTGGAGAGATTTCTGTATTTACCTCTGAACCTGATTTTCATGTCATTCTGTCATTGATGAACAGTTCCCAAGTACCTTGTCAAAAAAGGTTGCTTATTAAGCCACTGAAAGTATAAAAATAACAGACAATGTAAACTGTAAATCATTCCATGAAGCCCTGGTGGCCCAGACTGGATTTGGCATGGAGTTAAACAGTTGCACAAACATGAACTCAGCCCCTTTCCATGGTAGATCCAGTGCTAACTCCAGGTAAAGGATGATTCACAAGGCACTTCCGTGTCTGAGCATGTTCACAACCCAGGGGGGAAGGAGCAAACAAAGGCTTTAAAAATACTGTACAAGATGAGGGTAAACCATTAAACATCAATTGGAAGGGATCGTTCTGAAGCTGCACTGAAGTATAGATTATATACAGAGCGTGCTGCGGACACAGATGAGGTGAAAATTAACCCAACTCAGGGGTGCCAGGGAAACATCAAGACAGAGACATTTGAATGGTGTCTTGAAGGATGAATAAGAGTCTGAAACAGCATGGGGAGTCTTCTCTGCTGAGTGACAGAGTAGGCAAAGGTTTGGAGACACGACTCTGCACAGCTAACGAGGGAACAGGAAGAGATTTGCGTGGCTGATGGTGTGCGTGAAGCTGGAAAAGAGGGCAGGGTGGATGGGCCGGCTCTATGTGGATATGAACCCTGGAGATTTTTCAGGCTGAGAAAGGCACAAGCAGATTGGTGTTTTAAACAGTCTTTGATCTGCAGAGCAGAGCCTCCCAGTGAGATCCACCTTACGGGTGATACATGGCGCTGTTGTGTTGTTGTTGTTGTTTTTTACTGATTCAGAGAATTAATCCACTTCTAAAGTTCTTTGCTTATCCTCAGGGAGTGTTTACCCTAGAATTGAGGTCTGCAAACTATGACCCACTGGCCATATCTGGTCTCCCACCTGCTTTATCAATAAAGAACACATTTTCATAATTTCTTTGCACTCTCCACTGTAGCTTTCGCACTGTGGCTCATCTCAAAGCAGAGTTGAGTAGTAGCAATATAGACTGTATGACTTGCAAGGTGTGAGATATTCATGATTTTATGCTTTACAGAAAAACTGTACTGACCCTTGCCCTTTGGTTCTCTGAAGTTTATGCCAATTTTCCCATCAGACTAGAAACTTTGGAGATCATCTTAAAGGCTTGCCTCATTACCTTGTGTACGGCTCACCTCTGCCTTTAACAAGTGGCCAACTTCAATCGTGCTGTTTAAGTCAGTAGCAGGAAAAAGAGTGAAGAGTGTCACGTACAAAGGAGGGTGAACACCAGGAACTAGGCAAGTCTGGTCAAACCACTCCATTTCTTCTCGGCAGGAGTCCCCGAGCATGAGATGAGCAGCTTGCCAAGGATATTGATTGCATCAGAGTTCAAAAACCTTCCACCATATAGGTAGGATGGAACTGATTAGTAGGTTGTGTTGATGGCCAAATAATGGCCTACACAATGTACAGATGAATGGGCTGACATCAATCTTGGAGATCTCTAACAAGTTCTCACAAGACTCCGGATTTAACTCCTGCCCCGCTCAGCATTTTATTGACACAAATAATTCAGAAGCCATGTTATCAGTGTGAAGTTTGCCCATAGCTGGGGGATAAGGGATAGCTAGTAATGGACATTGATTTGTCAGCATCACTGTTTCAGAAAATTCTTGATAAGCTAGAGCGGTGCTTTCTTAAGGGATAAATGTGAGACTCCTGAACATCCACCCCTAAAGTTCCTGGGTCCTGGGGCGAAAGTACAAATGAAGACCAGCATTCCATACAACCAAAGACTTTGAAGTTATAAATCAGTCTAACAGACTTTTAGACAAAGTGTGTTCTTTCTTCCTACCTTGACACCACCTGGAAGCCTAGATTCGAATTCAGATTCTCTGAGTCCTCAGAGTGGTAATGCTGGAAGCAGGCAGCATGGGAAACAGTCCTGGTCCCCTGGGTTTCAGCTTTCTGGGAGAATACAAAGGAGGGTGAACACCAGGAACTAGGCAAGTCTGGTCAAACCACTCCATTTCTTCTCGGCAGGAGTCCCCGAGCATGAGATGAGCAGCTTGCCAAGGATATTGATTGCATCAGAGTTCAAAAACCTTCCACCATATAGGTAGGATGGAACTGATTAGTAGGTTGTGTTGATGGCCAAATAATGGCCTACACAATGTACAGATGAATGGGCTGACATCAATCTTGGAGATCTCTAACAAGTTCTCACAAGACTCCGGATTTAACTCCTGCCCCGCTCAGCATTTTATTGACACAAATAATTCAGAAGCCATGTTATCAGTGTGAAGTTTGCCCATAGCTGGGGGATAAGGGATAGCTAGTAATGGACATTGATTTGTCAGCATCACTGTTTCAGAAAATTCTTGATAAGCTAGAGCGGTGCTTTCTTAAGGGATAAATGTGAGACTCCTGAACATCCACCCCTAAAGTTCCTGGGTCCTGGGGCGAAAGTACAAATGAAGACCAGCATTCCATACAACCAAAGACTTTGAAGTTATAAATCAGTCTAACAGACTTTTAGACAAAGTGTGTTCTTTCTTCCTACCTTGACACCACCTGGAAGCCTAGATTCGAATTCAGATTCTCTGAGTCCTCAGAGTGGTAATGCTGGAAGCAGGCAGCATGGGAAACAGTCCTGGTCCCCTGGGTTTCAGCTTTCTGGGAGACGAACTCATCTCTCTATTTCCTGGCCTTACTCGGACTCCTCAGCAACCTCTTTCCAGTTGTTTCCTCTTTGCGGTCTCATCGCTTGTATCTGTCATTTGGTACCATTTATCTGGCTCTATCCTGTGACTTTTATACTTAAACCCAATTCCTCTTGCATTGTGGGTTCATTTGTTTCCGGTCTCTTCAGGTAATCCTGGCCTAGTGCTTACATTTGGCAATCCCCAGGAAACAGTGTCCCTGATGGACTCCCCACCAGAGCTGGCCAACAACCTGGCCAGCTCCCACCCACTTCCTAGCTCCCAGGTCTTCCATGATAGCCCCTCTGCCTTGCCAATACTCTTGAACTTAATCGCCAAGGATGAACACATACTGCAGCAAATTTGGGGTAGTGAGGGTGGGAGGTAGTCCCACCCACAAGCAACACACTTCTCTGAAAGATAGTGTTTTTATTTTCAAAGGGTCACATGTTTTAAGAAAAATTAATCTTTAGAATATGATTCAATACTCATAACATACATTCTAGAAAGTACATAAAGCATAAACAGCATAATGAGTTATCACAAGGCTTCTGACCAGCAGGTAAACAAATGCCCCACAAGATCTCACCCCTTTGTACCTCGCTCTCTTCTCCCTGCAGGAACCAGCTACTATTGTCCATTTTGCCTGTTTTGAGACCTTATGTAGATGGAATCATGCACTATTTATTTCTTTGGGTACGGCTTCTTTCACTCAATATGTTTGTGAGATTCGCCTGTGATGCCACGTGTGGTTGTAGTTCATCCATTTCCGTTGCCATGGGTGCATTATGTGAGGACGCCGTGATCCACCTGTGGGCTTCCCTGGTGGAGCAGATGGCAAAGAATCTGCGGGAGACCTGGGTTCAATCCCCTAGCTTTCCAGAGTGACTGAGCCCATGGAGAAGGGAATGGCAACCCGCTAAAATATTCTTGCCTGGAGAATTTCATGGCCGGAGGAGCCTGGTGGGCTACAGTCCATGGACACGGCTGAGTGACTAAAACTTTCACTTTTCATGATCTACTTATACAGCTCATCGCTGATGGACATTGGGACTGTATCCAGTTGTTAGTTATTATGAACGTTCTTGTAAATATCTGTTGGTACACCTGAGCATGAAATTGGGGTTATATAGATCTAGAAGTGGGCTTCCCTGGTGGCTCAGATGGTAAAGCGTCTGTCTGCAATGCTGGAGAACTGGGTTCGATCCCTGGGTCAGGTAGATCCCCTGGAGAAGGCAATGGCAACCTGCTCCAGTACTCTTGCCTGGAAAATCCCATGGACAGAGGAGCCTAGTAGGCTACAGTCCATGGGGTCACAAAGAGTTGGACACGACTGAGCGACTTTACTTTCTCTTTTCACTTTCATATCTAGAAGTAGACCTCTAGATCATGGGTTTTGCATATTTCAGCTTAACTGAAACTCCCTAATGGTTTTCCAGAGTGACTGAACCATTTGTGCACCCATCGTCAGTCTGCAAAAGTTCTTGTGGCTTCACATTTTCTTAGGTTTAAAAAAAAATTGTCCCCCATGATATAGTCATGTTTGTTTCCATGTTGAAAAATATTATACATTTTTTGCCAGAAAGGGAAAATTGACCTTTCTTGAAGATGTACCAAGTTTATCCTGTGGCTTCACCTGTCCCAAAGTGGAGGAGCTCAACCAAATCGACCTCTTAGAGGTTCTTTAACGAGTCATTACCTTCTAGCCTTTCACCAACTTTCTTATTCAGAGCCCAGCTTCCCTCCTCTGTCATGAGGAGGACCCACTGCTGACCTTCAATTTATTTTTCCAAGACAGTTCTTATCTGAATAATCTTATTTTGATCACATATTCATCTCTCTGTCACTTAGATTTGCCTCCAAGTCCTTTCAAGGAAACGGACCATATACTCCTTTAATATATACCTTCATCACCTGCAGGAATTCTTGGGACCCCATGGGGAGCCATCAGTATTTGCTAATGGACTGCCCGGGTTAGTGTAGCTTAAATTCCATCTTTATACGATAGTTTAAGTGATTTAATGAGTGGCTGTCACTGACAAGGCCCTTGAGGACTGTGCATAAAATGATACAATAGTATAAAAATAAAGCTTTGCTCAGAGACTAATACACAGAACTGCTTTCCATGTACACATCACTCTTTATCCTAGAGGAAACAGTTCTTTCTTTGGTCAAGTGCAGTCTGTTTTCATTGATAAAACTAAGCAAATCCTCATTCCCTTCTTGCCTGGCTTGAATGCTTACAAAGTCAGGAATCATATATAATATTCATTTCAGCAATGAATATGCAGAAAGTGCTGCAACTCTTTATTTAGGGATTTTAAACATTGCAGTCATGTTCATCATGGTGACTGTGGGCTTTTATATCTAAGTCAGAATCATTTCTCAAATTTGTATTTAAATATCTCAAATGGTGCTCTTGGCTTCTTGGGTATTTCACAACATACAACTAAAGAAGGAAGGTTAGCCATGCCAAAAAAAGAGAAAAAAAGTAAAGGAATGGTGCAGCTGTGACTATTTCACGTTTAGGAAGCAGCAGGATCAGGGAAGAGAAGAGAATTCTAGGGGAGCCAAATTTGCGATGAGAATCTGGATGTTGGCTTCATCCTAAAGCACAGTGTGGGAGTTGTTCTCTAACTTAATGATGCTCTAAGTGAGGTATACAATTTTTTTCTCAGTTGTTTTGTAGGCAAGGTCTCTGTTCTGCTCCTTTCAATAATCTCAGTGCCAAATACGGACAATCCGAAGGGTTACCTGGACCTAAGCACACACACAGTTTCACACCTATATCTTGGCTTGTGATTTTACATTTTAGAATAGTTTCATTCATTCAATCATGTCGTTTCATTCGTTTTATGTTTAATGTCTAATTAAATGGTCAAATAACAAATACTTACCCAGCATCTGTGATATGGTAACTGTTGTGCTTGTTTTTCAGAGTACAATGATATGTCCTAGCCAGACATTAATCAAATAATGACACAAATGATTGTAAACATGCATCAGTGTGAATGTGCCGAAGAAAGAGCAAGATGGAGATGTGTATTCGAGGGCTTTGATTTAGGGCGGTCTAGGAAGTGTTCTTAAGGAAGTGACGGGCTGAGCTGATGTCTGTTAAATCAGCAAGTGAATTAATTAGGTAAGGTGGGGGGAGTGGAGGGGAGCTTGAGAAAATGGGAATAGCTTGTGCAAAGGCCCTGTGGTGGGACCGTGCCTTATGTGAGGATTAGGTCAGTGTGGCGGGAGCAGAGAGAGTAAAGGCAGTGGGTAGGACCTTGCAGGCACTAAAGGAGCTTTGTCTTTATCTTAAGAGCCAAGGTGACACATGGGGAAAAATAGGTGGAGGACAGGAAGAGATCCAGTTGCACAGTGTGAGTTGTGAGGCTCAGAGGTATGCAAGGAAGAGGGTTTTGGAACCTCTTATTCTCGCCTTACACAGTCCCAGGGTGTTTACTTGACTCAATTGCAGATGTCTCCTGATAGCTGTCAGGCAGGCTTCTCTTCCAGGCCTGAGTGGGTAATAGGGAGGATGCTAAGGGGTGGTGGCGGGCCACGCTCCAGTGGTCCGGATCTGCTTTCTCCTCTGTGCACAAGGAGCCATTTGCAGGACGCCTGTGCTTTCTGCTGGGAGACCCAAATGTATTGAGCTGTGAGAGTCTGACAGGGAAGCCCGGTTTCAACTTTAATAGAACACAGTGCACCCAACCGACTGACATAATCTCTCTCCAGAACGGTAATGTGTGGCCTTTGTGTGCTGGAGCTTCCATTTACAACCTAGATTAAGTATAGACAAATGCAGAATATAAACGTTCTTGACCCCATTTATAATGCAAATCATAAAGTACATCGCAAATGGCATTCTCAGACTCCAGGTATTCAACATTTGGAGATGAAAAAGATCTGAAAAAATATTTTTGGTTCAAGCTATTCTAATGTGGAGCCTGCTAAGACAACAGTAACAACAATAAGAATTCAAGCCGACTTCTGAGCAGGGACAGAAGGGAAGGGGCACCTATTTCCTGATGTTGGATGTGATGGTCATAGAGCAGAGTTTCTCACCCTTGGCACTGTTGACATTTGGGGCTGGGTCATTCTTTGTTGTGGGGCTTGTCCTATGCATTGTGTCACTAGCATATTTAACAGCATCCCTGCCCTCCCCTCATTCCATGCCAATAGCGCAACATCCCCTCTCCTGGTTGTGATAAGCAAAAATGTCTCCAGACATTGCCAAATGTCCCCTGGAGGGAAAAGTTCACCCCCTTTTGAAACCCTGTTCTAGAGGATCCATAATTAATATATATGTCGTAGAGACTATTGTGAAATAAAAGTATGTGTTGCCAATAATCTGAAGATTGTTCCATGTAACAGTGTTTGAATTTTTCTATGGAATGTGGCCAGAGGTTTTTCACCTGAAATCACTGAAAAGTTGACTTTTGAAACCCTGTACTAGAGGATCCATAATTAATATATATGGCATAGAGACTATTGTGAAATAAAAGTATGCGTTGCCAATAATCTGAAGATTGTTCCATGTAACAATGTTTGAATTTTTCTATGGAATGTGGCCAGAGGTTTTTCAACCTGGAATCACTTTTACTTCGCAAACTATTTAGACACATAGCACATGTGTGAAAATGACTACCTGAAACTCCCAGCTAAGGGGCAAACCCCTTTCTATGCACTGAAGGAAGCTGAACTTTTGATTCTGAAAGTCTACTTTTTAATTTTAAGTTGGGAGTGCAAAGGTGGTTTTGCCATTTCTTTCTTTGCAGAAGAATAGCAGCACCGAAAAATAACTGGTTGTTCATGTTCTGTGCTCTCAAGCCTTTAAATATTTCTCAGTTCGGGTGGGAAATGGGAGGATATTAAGTGCTGTAATACAACATTTGGATGCTTACCCATAGTCTGGAGGAATGGGAAAAGCTTTGTGAAATTTCCCAAGAGGGTGAAGTGCCCTGTCTGGGGTCCAGTGCTCCCCGTCCTCTGCTGGGACAGGCATTGGTGTCCAGCGGGGGCTGCCGCAGCCAGGCAGACTGAAGAAATTTGGCTTTCAGCTTCTTTACTGTGGTGTACGTGAGTGACCTTGAAAATTGGCTCAATCTCCTTGGACCCCAACTGTCTTTTTCCCTGAGAATAAAAATAAAAGCAGTGACTGAATCCTTCATCTTAGTGTGGTGAGGTTTAGTGAGATCGCAGTTGGGGGATCTGGCATCATCATTTAAGGAGTGATGCTTCTCACCTTGATGTTGCCAGGGCTTTCCGCTTATTTAGCCTGTTTTTGTTAAATTGGCTAGGTAGGCAGATGTTTCTTCTGTATAATTGGAGATGCAGGATTTAGAAATGTCAGGGAAGTACCTGTCAACCATCCTAACTTTAAATCTGGTGAGTTGAGGTTAGATATAGACAAATTTAAGTGAATTTTATGTATATATAAAATATATAAACGTATATATACAAAATAAGTTTAATCTTATTTTGTATAAGAAGATTAAATAAGTTTAATCTTAATCTCTAATATATAGTTGTTTGCTCTCTATATATACTATATAAAATAGACTCAAACTATAGCTATAGCAAATATCCTTGAATAGAGTCCTAGTGTAAATAATAATAAAATATTATCTAAAATATTAATAGTGCCTTAATAATATAGCTTGTGTGTGTGTGTATACTCAGTTGCTTCAGTTGTGTCCGATTCTTTGTGATCCTATGGACTGTAGCCCGACAGTCTCCTCAGTCCATGAGGATTCTCCAGGCAAGAATACTGGAGTGGGTAGCTATTTCATTCTCCAGGGGATCTTACCAACCCAGGGATGGAACCCAGGTCTCCTGCATTGCAGGCAGATTCTTTGCTGACTGAACCACCAGGGAAGCCCAATAGGCAGCCTTTGTGTTTATCTAGGGGAAGGAGAATATATCTACAGTCCTGGAAAGAATACAGGGACAGGATTTGTTTGGTTTTGTTTTGTGGTCTGTGCTGGTGGAAAGAGGAGGGTAAGGTAGGAAGATGCTGGTCCGTTTATGTGAAGGCTGAAAACTGCTCCCTGACTAAGGCTAAACTTCACCAGATAAACTGGGATGAGTGCAGGGGGAAAGCAAGCAATAAAAATGAAACCAACATCTTTGAAATTGGAGCGTGATGTTGGAATATTTCAGTGGTAGCAGCTTGGGATGTTGGTCTGTGGGAAAAGGTGGGAGGCAGAGACCTCTGAGGTTTTCGTTCCTGATGCTCAGAAGTGTGTGTCCTGAATAGTAAGACTTTGATCCCTGTCCAAAATGATACAAATAACCCCACATCTGCGTAGTTTGCAAAGCACTTCTCAGCCACCGTGTCCTTTAATCCTAGGAACAATCCTGAGAGTGGCTGGCATCATTTTCAATGGGTAAAGCCTGCTCAGGAGGGTGAAGGGACTTGCTCAAAGGTCCTTGATTGGGAGTTGGTAGAGAACAAATTCTATCTCACATACCAAGGAAGACAAATCCCTGTTTGTTTGTTTTTTTAAAGGTAAAATAAAAATTGAAAGTAGTCAGGAATCCAGATGGAGTTGAGGATCCACAGAATGATTTTTTAAAAAGTGTCTTCCCCTGCAACTCACCACCCTTTCCTTTTTATTTGAATTTCCTGCCAATGGACTTAGGGTAAGGTCATCTTTCATTTTAAGGAGGTAAGAAAACCTGTCTTCTCGTTCATTACCATCTCTCTCCCACGCTGAGACTTCCTATAGGCTAATCGGCCAAATCTCAACATTAGCTGCTGGGCTGTGTGTCACTGGGTGATAGGTAACTGAACGATCACATGTTGTGCTTTTAATCACTTTGGTCTCTCCAAGGACCATGCCTGTTCTTCCATGTGTGTGGATTCCGGTTTATCAGTTGTAAGATCCAGTGAACTGAAGTCTGTTCCTGTAATTGACCAAGAGGTCTTAGCCCAGGGAGGCACATGGCTACCCTGCTCATTCTGCAGCCACGCTCACTATAGCCACATATCTGCCACTTCCACTTCTCGTTTGTTTGTTTTTTTTTTCATTTCCTATGATTTTTGTTTGGTTTTACCCTCTGATGATTTGGCAAATACATTTATACTTCCCACAGAGATATTTAAACCATTTGTGTTAAAAGGTATGTTTTTTTTTTTTAAATATGTGTCTTGTCAACAGTGCAGTGAAGATATAATTTTAGAAACTGAAAATATGTTCAAACACAGCCTAGTAAATGTTATGGCTCATCATTGGGTGTTTGGCCTTTGCAGTTTCATTTTATTTAATGCCATATTTGATGTTCTTGATTTGAAATACTTCTTTTTATTTTTGTCTTGAAGGCAGTATTTTTTTAACGTTTCCCATTCGACTTTCTTCTAATAAGAGCCTCTCTCAAAATATACTGGATTTCTATAGTAATTCATCTCTATTTATGTGTTTGTCTGTCCTTCTAGCATCATTTATCTACATTTAAAAAAAAAAAAAAAAAAAACCTGCTTACTCTGGAAGGTGCTAAGACAGACCACCAGAGTGTCAGCCCCCAGAAGAAGCCTTGTGTCCTGTGGCCTCTGCCAGGCACCACGTGGGTTTGCTTTTTCAAAGCAACGCCTCTGGTCATCACTCACCAACCTACTTGGCTCCTCCTGGAATATTTTCACTGCCTTTCCGCTTCACTCAGATTTGAGAGAGTTAATTATTTAATACGTTTGCAAAGCACATGGGGTTCCCTAGAGAAAGTGTGCCACGTAAATATATATAAATGAATAATTAATTAAAGTGTAAGCATATTACTTGGTGATTTCTTCCTTAACTGCCCCATTTTCCTAATGAGGTGTTTTGAAGTTCCAGTCTGGGTTTGGTTTCTCGACCCTCCTTCCCCACGCTTTCTCTTTCTTCCTCTTCTTAATTCCTTCCGTTTTTAATTCTTTTTCCCCTCTGCCAGTTCTATCAGTGCCTACCAGATTGTGGGCACTCAGTCAATCACAATGATTTAGTGCCAGACCTATAGGTAAAAGCCTTCATTAACTTCAATGGCATCATAAGCTCCTCAGAACTCTAGGGTGAGATTAATAATTAGATAATGATTCTAAGGCACTGAGAAAATGAGAAAGCAGGCTCCTGAGATGCTGAGCACGGTGTAACGATCAGTAGTTGAGAAAACCTTGTTTACTGACCCCTTTTCCCTGATCCGTGTCAAGTAAAACAAGAAATCCCTGATACTCTAAAAATTAATATAAATCAAATCAAATCCCTCCTACAACCTCCTTTCCTCTCAGGGGCAAGAACAAACCGAGGAGATTGCAATTTAAGAGCACACTTTGGCGGTTTGTTGGATTCTTTTTGAGTGAACAGTGGGCTGATTCAGATGGAGTCTGAAAGGGCGACATAATTGCTTATTGAATATTGATGTCCAAATCCTAGTTATTCCTTTGCAGAGATTAAAAGGAATTCGGGAACAGTTCATGTCCATCCTGCTAAACCTGACCCAGTTTATTTACACTGTAATCTTACTTCAGAGCATGAGAGGTAAAATGAGCTTCTCTTATCAATTAATAGCTGAAGAAAAATNCAGTTCATGTCCATCCTGCTAAACCTGACCCAGTTTATTTACACTGTAATCTTACTTCAGAGCATGAGAGGTAAAATGAGCTTCTCTTATCAATTAATAGCTGAAGAAAAATTTAGATTTCAAGTTCAATGTAAGAGCTATTTATTCCAAAGTACTACAGAAATGAAGAGGTGTTCTCTCTTATGCTGGGGGTGAGGATGGGGGGAGGTGGATGAGGAAGTGCTGAAGAGAATTGTTGTCTTTCCCTCTTGAGAGTTTGAATTACTGTGCAATCTTGGATTTTCTAGTGACCTGTGTTAAAGCCCTGGGGCTAAAGCAGACCTATAATGGATCTATTTCTGAATTGTTCAGCAGTATTGGAGTTTAAAACAGCAGCCGTGGTACATGCATATAATGAGGCCAGTGCCTCCTTCTGCAGCTGGGAGGGCACTGGTCGCAGCCCTGCACGCCCTCCCAAAGTACGGGCCGACCCAGCTCTTCCTCAGCCCTCTCCTAGAATCCTTGGAGGCAGCCAGCCACATCCTGAACAGACACAGAAGTTACTTTCGGGATAAACAAGACCTGCGGAAGACTGCGCTCGTCCCCAGATCCTCGCTCTGCTTGGTCCACCCTACTCCCACCCCCATTCCATGCCTGGAAATTCCCTTCTCTGGGTGAAAGCATTGTTCCACATTCAAATACCTCTGGGAAGCATAACGCATTCTCTTTACCAGTCATTAATAATTTAGTGTGCATTCGACAAACATTTGTTGTTTGTTGAATTTATTCATAACATGAATTAATCAGAGTCAGGGAGGGAGAAGGTGTGACAGAGCCCAAGGCTGCCTTTACTGCGGGTGGCACGATCCCTCAGAACCTCAGTGGGCACCCCTGGAAAACCAGAAAACCAGGAAGATGGATTAGGAGACCTCCCAAGCACTTCCAGTGCCAGTATTGTCTGTCTCTCAGGCAGCTGTGGGAACCAGCACACAGTAGACAGGTGGGGGATGGCTGGATCAAGCCCGACACACAAGGGCATGAATGTGGAAATTCACCAGATGGCTCAGGGTCTCAGATTTGCTCTGTATTAACCTAAAACTAAGATCATGGCATCTGGTCCCATCACTTCATGGGAAATAGATGGGGAAACAGTGGAAACAGTGTCAGACTTTATTTTTCTGGGCTCCAAAATCACTGCAGATGGTGATTGCAGCCATGAAATTAAAAGACACTTACTCCTTTGAAGAAAAGTTATGACCAACCTAGATAGCATATTTAAAAGCAGAGACATTACTTTGCCGACTAAGGTCCGCCTAGTCAAGGCTATGGTTTTTCTTGTGGTCATGTATGGATGTGAGAGTTGGACTGTGAAGAAGGCTGAGCATTGAAGAATTGATGCTTTTGAACTGTGGTGTTGGAGAAGACTCTTGAGAGTCCCTTGGACTGCAAGGAGATCCAACCAGTCCATTCTGAAGGCGATCAACCCTGGGATTTCTTTGGAAGGAATGATGCTAAAGCTGAAACTCCAGTACTTTGGCCACCTCATGCGAAGAGTTGACTCATTGGAAAAGACTCTGATGCTGGGAGGGATTGGGGGCAGGAGGAGAAGGGGACGACCGAGGATGAGATGGCTGGATGGCATCACTGACTCGATGGACGTGAGTCTGAGTGAACTCCAGGAGTTGGTGATTGACACGGAGACCTGGTGTGCTGCAATTCATGGGGTCACAAAGAGTTGGACACGACTGAACGACTGACCTGAACTGAACCTAAAGCTTTGTGTCCAGGTTCCAGAGCTCAGCACAGAGCCTGGGACACAGTAAGGACCCAAAGACATTGAATTAAAAAAAATAAGAAAAATGGTAACACCTATATGTTAGTTTTCTAGCACCACTGGAACAATATGTCACAAACTGGGTGGCTTGAAACAGTAGACATTGCAATAGTCTTACAGTTCCAGAAAGCAAGAGTCCAAAATCAGGGCTCTGGCAAAGCCATGCTCCCTCTGAAGCCTCTAGACAAGGATCCTTCCTTGTCTCTTCGAATTTCTGGTAGACCCAGTCATTCCTTGGTTCATGGTAGCAAAACTCCAATCTCTGCTGATGTCTTCACACAGCCGTCTTCCCTCTACGTCTTCACACTGCCATCCCTCTGTGCATGCCTATGTTCAGATTTCCATATTCAGGACAGCAGTAGTATCGGATTAGGGCCCTGCTTATGAGCTCACCTTAACTGGAAATCATCTGCAAAAACTCTATTTTCAAGTAAAGTCATATTGACAGGTACCAGGGGTTAGTTCTCCAACCTGTCTTTTTAGAGGATACAGTTCAACCAATAACCACCTACTCCATGGGACTATTGGAGCAGTGAACTGAAACTGGATTATGAAATGTCTTGATGCTTGGAAAGTGTTTATGCAAATGTAGGGTAAGGAACTCAGCTGGGATGTGAATCTGGTCCTTTCTCCCAACCATTAGGCTATCCACAAGGAGCTTCAGCATAAGGACTCTGATGTCCAATTGTGAAGATAAATGAGGGGAAAGAATATAGAAAATGAGGTTCAGGACCCAAAAGACAATTTTCGCTACCTTTACAAGGCTACATGGGCTTAGTTCAGGTCCCAAGTGACTGAGGTCACTTCCAGTATCCCATGTGCTGACCCAGATGCCCCAGAATATGTCCTGGACATTGATTGCCTGCTGGTCCCCAGTGTCAAGGTCATACCAGAGAGAATGGGAACCACTGACTCACACTCATCTGAGGTGGTTTGTAGCCATAAGCTTGGAAGGTCACTTAATGAAGAAAAGCTTTAATAAGCAGCAGTAAGGCAGTAAACATTGCACTATTCAGAAGATGGAAATGGTTCCTGACCTTCCAGAGCACGGGTTCCAAAGGACACAAGCCATGAGCGCTGGTATATATTTCATGTGTCTTTTGCACCTGTTTTGGGAGGTTAGCACCAGGGAAGCACTGCATTCTCGTTGATCAGGAGCCACAAGTCTAAATTTCAATTCTGGGCTCGATAGTAGTTTTTCCTGAAGGTCTGATTAAATCATCCAATCTGCTTCTGTTTCCACTGTTTCTGGCATTTCTATTTTAATCATTAATTTTGGCTGCTCAGGACCCCAGAGTCACCAAACCTGTTTGTGACTTAATCTGGGATTGGAATGAGGGAGGAGGCAGAAGATTCACTGGGAACCGAACAGGAGGAAATGGGCTTGAATTCCATTCTGAAAGATTTGGGCCAAATGCAAGGGACATCTNAAAATCAGGGCTCTGGCAAAGCCATGCTCCCTCTGAAGCCTCTAGACAAGGATCCTTCCTTGTCTCTTCGAATTTCTGGTAGACCCAGTCATTCCTTGGTTCATGGTAGCAAAACTCCAATCTCTGCTGATGTCTTCACACAGCCGTCTTCCCTCTACGTCTTCACACTGCCATCCCTCTGTGCATGCCTATGTTCAGATTTCCATATTCAGGACAGCAGTAGTATCGGATTAGGGCCCTGCTTATGAGCTCACCTTAACTGGAAATCATCTGCAAAAACTCTATTTTCAAGTAAAGTCATATTGACAGGTACCAGGGGTTAGTTCTCCAACCTGTCTTTTTAGAGGATACAGTTCAACCAATAACCACCTACTCCATGGGACTATTGGAGCAGTGAACTGAAACTGGATTATGAAATGTCTTGATGCTTGGAAAGTGTTTATGCAAATGTAGGGTAAGGAACTCAGCTGGGATGTGAATCTGGCCCTTTCTCCCAACCATTAGGCTATCCACAAGGAGCTTCAGCATAAGGACTCTGATGTCCAATTGTGAAGATAAATGAGGGGAAAGAATATAGAAAATGAGGTTCAGGACCCAAAAGACAATTTTCGCTACCTTTACAAGGCTACATGGGCTTAGTTCAGGTCCCAAGTGACTGAGGTCACTTCCAGTATCCCATGTGCTGACCCAGATGCCCCAGAATATGTCCTGGACATTGATTGCCTGCTGGTCCCCAGTGTCAAGGTCATACCAGAGAGAATGGGAACCACTGACTCACACTCATCTGAGGTGGTTTGTAGCCATAAGCTTGGAAGGTCACTTAATGAAGAAAAGCTTTAATAAGCAGCAGTAAGGCAGTAAACATTGCACTATTCAGAAGATGGAAATGGTTCCTGACCTTCCAGAGCACGGGTTCCAAAGGACACAAGCCATGAGCGCTGGTATATATTTCATGTGTCTTTTGCACCTGTTTTGGGAGGTTAGCACCAGGGAAGCACTGCATTCTCGTTGATCAGGAGCCACAAGTCTAAATTTCAATTCTGGGCTCGATAGTAGTTTTTCCTGAAGGTCTGATTAAATCATCCAATCTGCTTCTGTTTCCACTGTTTCTGGCATTTCTATTTTAATCATTAATTTTGGCTGCTCAGGACCCCAGAGTCACCAAACCTGTTTGTGACTTAATCTGGGATTGGAATGAGGGAGGAGGCAGAAGATTCACTGGGAACCGAACAGGAGGAAATGGGCTTGAATTCCATTCTGAAAGATTTGGGCCAAATGCAAGGGACATCTTCTCCTTAATGACACCTGCAATTCTTTGGTTCACTCTAGCAAGGCAGATTACAGAATCTGAGCAATTGTAATTTTGGTAAAAATAGGAGAGATTGTCATGTAAGCAGGGTAGTTTAATTTTCATTCTGATTTGTCTGCAAGGAGATGGGTCAGATCAACTATCCATTTAAGTGAATCGTAGTACCTCAAGACAAGAAGAAGTGCGTATAATCCACTCTGCTCCTCTTTCTGCTTTGAATGCCAGGAAGCTCAAAGCCAACTACACAGTTCAGTTAAAATATTAAAAATTAGCCCGGGGCACTGTTTCAGTTATCTATTGCTGTGAACAGACAACCCCCAAACTCAGTGTCTCAAACAGTTTATTTGTATCTGTCATGGTTCAGTGGGTTGACAGGATTCTGCTGGGCAGTGCTTGTTTGGGGACGCTAATGCAGTTTCAGCATAATGGTGGCTGGGGCTGAAGTCATCTAAAGGCTGAACTAGGGTAAACATGCAGGATGCTTTGCTCATGCATGAGATGGCTGGAATGGCTGGAGGCTGGCTACCTGTCTCCCTCCAGATGGCTAGCTTGGACTTTCTCACTTCATTCCGGTGGTCACAGTTCACACATGGCCACTGCCTTCCCCAGGGGTCCTCCCCTGCAAGCTTATAATGGGAGATGTGGTCTACGGGTGGGGTCATCTTTGGAGACATGCTACCACAGCTATTTATTAACCTTTTATTATTTTTCATGGTCTTATAGGGGATGTCTTTTTTGTGAGCTTTTTTTGAAGTAGACAAGCATGAATAACATCCACAGGATGCTTTACTCTTTTCTAGGGCTTGATAATGGACAATGCACCCACTTGTGCCACTTTACCTGGCCTTCGCAACACCATGAAGATGAGCAGGTCCACTGATTTCATCCTTATTTTTACAGACATGGAGACAGTTTAGAAAAAGATTAGTCATCTGCCCAGGGTCACACAGCTGGAAGTGGCGGGACAGCACAACTGGACAATGGTGTCTGAGCTGGCAGTCCACGTCCTCACGCACTGGGTGGAGCCCTGATCTGGACAATGGTGTCTGAGCTGGCAGTCCACGTCCTCATGCACCGGGTGGAGCCCTGATAGATACCTAAATGTAAAACCCGGGAGTGACTCCCTGACATGCTACACAACACCTGCTGCCTCTCCAACACCCACTCCCAGCAGGAGTTCAGAGAAGTGGAGTGAACAGGAGTCCCTGGGCAGAACTGAATCCAGCCTGGCTCTACTGCTTCCCAGCTGCAGACCTGGGATCTTTTAAACGACTCAGTTTCTTCGTCTGTAAAATGAGGTTGCTGATGACGATGCTGCTTATCCCCTCTCAGGGCTCTCATGAGGATTAAATGAATTAATGCATCAGAGTCATAACTGATACGAACTTTAAACAGAAATTTCCCCGTGAAAAGCTATAGCGATAAGTAGCTATTAAGAGGACTCTTGTCTAGCTTTCCTTCCTTTATGCTTTTATTGATTTTATATGGACCTTACTAAGCTTCCAGGATGGTACTGACATTTTACACTACTGGATGCTGCCTGTTACCAGATAGATGAAAATTCCTAAGTCAATGTTAATGACTGCCTGAGCATCACAAATGCAGTTGCAGGATGTAGTTATAAAATATCGTCAAGACTTGTCGACATAAGCCACTTCCCATGCTCTCACATGCACCCATGCTCCCGCTTCAATTATTTACACTGACGTTCTCTCCCTCGGTGCCCAGTGGCTCTCTCCTCTCACTCTCCATCCCTAGCAGATCTGCACATTCACACCCAACCCCTCTCCACTCTGCTCCTTTTCCACACACACATTCTTCTCAACACGCACAACCAAAGACATCCTGCCACCTGTGGACATGAGCTCTTGACCTTCTGCATCTCAGAGCATCTTCCTTCTTCAGACCCACTGTGTACAAACATTTCTTGCTCGCTGAGCCTGAAACGTCTCCCTCCATCTCAGATTCCCCCAAGGATCTGGAGAAGTTTTTCAGCTGTGCCTCAGAAGGGCAAGATGCAGATCTATGTATGAGTGAGGAGGTTCTGGCTGCACCTTCCGGGGATGCTCAGCTCACAGAGCTCTTCATCAGTGGCCAGAGAGTGGATTCCCCTGCTGCTCACCTGGACACTGCACAGACATCCTGGGAGCTGACCAGGGATGACAGCTGGTGCTTAAGGGGACAAGTGTTCCCAACACGGGAGGGAGGAGGCTTGCCTGCTTTTTCCCAGCTCAGAGTCGGGGGGAGCATTGAGCTGAATATGCACCTATTCAGAAGGGCAAAGAGCCAAAAATAACTAGGAGCAACAGCATTTCATCTGACAGTCCCAGAAATAGAGCTCATTTCAGAGCTACAGACCGAATGATTCTGAGACCTTCAGCATACACAGGGAAAGTCTGAAGTGACACCAAGAGCTTCCATTGCCTCTTCACTATAACTTCTCAGAGCGAGGGCTCTGGGGCCCAAAGGAAGAGTCAGCAGAGTCAGAGGCTTGAGGCTTGAAGGACAAGGTCTAGCAACCAAGACATGAGAATGGTACCTGGTGCAATGTTCTAAGGAAGGCAGAAATAGGAAGTAATCAGTCCATATATAGATAGAGCAGAGATAGAACTGGGATGGAGGGAAGGTAAAGACTAGGTGTCAAAAGAAAAATGAAGTACTGAACATTTAAAAACGCCGTGCAGAATTTAGCTGGATCCCGAATGCTGTCCTTGGCAGAAAGAAATCCCATGGTCTCCTGGTCAGAATGGGAATGTGTCTTCTTACAGCCTTCTTCTCTTCTATTTTCATTTTCTGCTCTTCTATTTTGATGTAAAAGGCAAGTGTCACAGTTCATTCGTCTTGATTCCAAATATCTGAAATTGCAGAAAGGAAGTCAAGGATGGAAGAAAGGAGAAGGCAGGAAGATGCCAGAGACTTCTGACTGCGCTGGGGGCTGGGGGTGGGGAGGGTGACTGTGTTCTCACAGAAGAAAATCGGGAGAGAGGAACAAATGAAAAAGGAAAAGGAGGAAGGAAGATAAGAAGGAAGGAAGACAGGAGAAGGCAGAGAGGAAAAATGGTTGTGAAGATAGTGGATTTGATTCTATTCAAGGAATTTGTTTAGGAACTTTCTATGCAAAGCATGAGAGGGTTACTCAGAGCTGATTAAGACACAACCCCTGCTTTCAAGGAGCCCACAGTCCATCTGAGGAGGAGAAATGGACAACAACTAACTACAGTATAAAGCAGGATTAAAGGGCTGCAGGCAATCCTTAGTGGGAACAGAGAGAAATGACCAGTTGAGTTTTTCATAGGTAAATAATTTTATTTAGTGGCATTTTAAAATTGAAATATAGTTGGTTTACAGTAGTGTGTTAGTTTCAGGTATACAGCAAAGTGATGCAGTTATATAGATATATATTTTTTCAGATTATTTTCCATTATATTGTGTGTGTGTGTGTGTGTGTGAAAGTTATTCGGTCATGTCTGACTCTTTGCAATCCCATGGATTGTAGCTCTTTAATCTACAGGTTCCTCTGTCCATGGAATTCTCTAGGCAAGAATATTGGAGTGGGTAGCCATTCCCTTCTCCAGGACACCTTCCCAACCCAGGGCCTGAACCCAGGTCTCCTGCATTGCAGGCAGATTTTTTACTGTTTGAGCTGCTGCTGCTGCTAAGTCACTTCAGTCGTGTCCGACTCTGTGCGACCCCATAGACGGCAGCCCACCAGGCTCCCTCGTCCCTGGGATCCTCCAGGCATGACCACTGAATGGGTTGCCATTTCCTTCTCCAATGCATGAAAGTAAAAATTGAAAGAGAAGTCACTCAGTCGTGTCCGACTCTTAGCGACCCCATTGACTGCCGCCCACCAGGCTCCTCCATCCATGGGATTTTCCAGGCAAGAGTACCATTTCCTTCTTGCCATTTCCTTCTCCATTATTATGATGCTAGTTCTTTCCTAATTTTTGCTGGAAAAAATGCCCTGTTTTGTTAATGAAATAATCCTGATAGAAAATTGTGTATGGGGGCGGGGATTGTATTTTGTTTGGTGGTTTGGCTTAAATATTTTTACTCGGTAAGTTAATAGTTGGCCAAATGGCATTGCTCTCTGAGATTTTTCTGATCTCCAACCATTGCGGCCTGGAATAGGAAATGGCAACCCACTACAGTATTCTTGCCTGGAAAATTCCATGAACAGAGAAGCCTAGTAGGCTACAGTCCATGGGGTTGCAAAGAGTGGGACATGACTGAGCATGCGTGCATGCATGCGTGCACACACACACACACACACACACACACACACACAACCATTCCAGAATCTGAGAACTACTGGCCTCGGATGTTACACAGCATCCACCCAGGCAAGCAGATCCTCCCCAGCCCTCCTCCCTCCAGGACTCTGGGTGCTCCTCCACAGATAAGGGAGACTGCCATCTTCCTTCCAGATTCTGTTGCCTTTCTCCTTCCCCATGTTCAGGTATGGAATCGTTCACCTTCCACTGTCTCCTTAGAGAACACGTGATGAACTGACTTATGCTTTGGCAGTAATGAGAGATATCACATTAATACACTTTCTCCAGGGGCCTTCACATTTTAGTGGAGTATTAAAACTTAATTCAAACCAATGAATTGTAATGGTGGATTTTTAAGCCCTTCCACGGGGGCAATGGAAAAGAGCCTATTTTTAAATAAAGAGACTTCTTCTGAAACCAGACCACACCCTTCAAATTAATGACACAAACCTCTAGAGAGGAGGCAAGGGCAATAACGGATTTTGTCTTCTGGATCAAAATGTCATAGTCGACTGTGAATAGAAATCCTGACCTTCTCTTTCTCTGCCCCTCTGCAGTACAGAATTAATCAGTCAATCCCATCACCCCCTGCCCTGGACCACAGAGCAACTTGAAAGTCACTTCCAGAGGATCAAATTGCGTTTGGGTCAGTTTTCTGCCTGCCTGCTGCTCCTCAGGATTGCCAGCACCTGGGGTGGAGCCAGACACACAGTAGGAAGGCAGTAGAAGATAACTAAGTGAGACACGGCCTACATCAGGTTAACAAGAGCCCCGTTCCCTAGGGAGTGCCTCCACATAGGCTAGGGTTAAGTAAATTCAAACCCTTAAAGCTCACAAGACTTGAAAGCTTTCATTCCACGTATCCTGATTACAAACAACCCAAGAATCTAGTTCCCCAGTAAACCATGGATAATGAAGGAGGAGGAAAAACCCAGAGGAAGGTCCTGGAAGACAGATGAGACTCCCAGAAACACTATGAGGTCCAGTTCTCTGGAACTGGAACAGATTGTCTTCCATAAGCATTAAAAAGTACCGACAAACCTATTTTCAGGGCAGCGGACACAGTGGGGGAAGGAGAGGGTGGGATGAACTGGAAGAAATCATCATGGAAACATACTTATTACCATATGTAAAACAGACAGTCAGTGGGAATTTGCTGTGTGACACAGGGAGCTCAACCTAGTGCTCTGTGACAACCTAGAGGGGTGGGATGGGGTGGAAGATGGGGGGAGGTTCAAGAGGGAGGGGATATATGTACACCTGTGGCTGACCCATGTTGATATGTGGCAGAAAACAACACAATATGGTAAAGCAATTATCCTCCAATTAAAAACAAATCAAAAAAACTACAGTCTACTATACTGATAGAAAAAATATGTATATAATCTAGGACAAAGCCACCAAATCTTTTATCCCTTTGGATACTTGATAGAATAAATGGTTTTCTACATCACACAGGAGAATTTTAAGAGCTTTGGGTCTGTGGAAGTGGGACAAGGTATAAAATAAAGAAATCCTCAAACGCTTTAATGTGGCTGCTTCTGGATGAAGGGGGAGCAGAGTGACCCTTTCCTATCAGCCAGTGGTTCCGGAAATGGGGTCTCTGGACTGGCAGCAGCATCACCTCCCAGCTTGGTAGCAAGTCCCACCCAGGACCAGCTGAACCCCAAATTCTAGCTGACTTGCCCAGCAATGTGGTTTTAACAAACCCTCCTGGTGATTGCGAGGCAGACTGAAGTTTGAGAACTGGTGACATAAGACTACTTGGCAGCGAGTGACNGTCCCACCCAGGACCAGCTGAACCCCAAATTCTAGCTGACTTGCCCAGCAATGTGGTTTTAACAAACCCTCCTGGTGATTGCGAGGCAGACTGAAGTTTGAGAACTGGTGACATAAGACTACTTGGCAGCGAGTGACTTGGAGCCAAGAGCATGACCCAGGGCCACAACCCTAGGTGACCTAAAAAAAGTAAAGAATGACTCAGCTGAGTTGTTGAGTGTGGCCAGGGCTGCACAAGAGATGGCTGAGGGCATATCCAGGCACAGGGGATTCCAAAGCTGGTCTAACCCTACCCTGGGCATCCTCTCTTCACCACCAACTCTCTCCTGATGCCTGTCGGGACTTGACCTGCTATGGTGTCCTCTCAGGCTCCCAATCTATTATTAGTTCCAATCCGCTCAATCCACCAGTGCCAAAGGGAAGCTTTAGAGAACTTTCGAATGCTGGTTAACTGTTTCACAGCAGCCGCGGGCCCAAGCAATTGTGTGAGCCATTAGACACAGCCACACGCTTCCCAGAGCGCCAGGGCTGGCGCGAGCTGGGGACCCCTCACTCCAGCCTGGCCCCTTGGCCTCACGGCAGAACTCAGGTCGGCGAGCAGCCATCCCAAGCTGAGTCCCCAAGGCCGAGGTTGTGCTGGATTTTTTTTTTTTAAAGCTGTTTGTGCACTTCAAGAGCCTCGCCCCTTTCACTTGGGGCTTGAGCACAATTACACTGGCCTAATTAACTCATTTTCTTTTTGGTCCAAAGTGGAAGCCGCGGCACAAGGATGCAAATCAAATACAAACCCGCTTTGGGCGCCGATACTCTGGACAATTAAAACAAAGAGCTCGGCGGCGGCGGCGGCGGTGCCAGCCGGGCACAAAACCCTCGGGAAGCATCCAGAACGTGCCGCGAACCAGCTGGCAGGGTGGGGCACAACCCGGGCTGAAACTGTGCAGGCAGGGAGGCGGCCCCGCCCCTGCAGGTGGACAGGTGGAGGTTGGCAGGGGTCAAAATCCATCTTAAAGACTGGAAGCTGGGCCGCTGCGAGGCGCGACTCCAGGGGGCACACTCGCCCTGCGCCGGGAGGGAATGGCGCCCTCGCCAAAAGAGCCACCAAACAAAAACCCACTGCACGGGCGGGAACTGGGCTGCGCGACCCGCCGGAGGAGTGGGTGGGAGAGACGGGATGTGCAGGGGAGAGAGAGAACGAGAAAAGGAAGGGGAGAGAGGAAGCGGATTGGGAGAGAAGGGAGAAAGTGGGGGGAGAAGGGGGGAGGTTAGGAAGAGAGAGAAAAGAGTGAGAGAATTGGGGAGAGGGAAAAATGGGAAACGGAGGGAGGGGAAGGGGATCGCGGAGAGAAAGAGTGCGGAAGGCGGGCGGGGCGGGGGGGT